>JAVYIG010004234.1:0-168460 GCA_035222895.1 Strongylocentrotus droebachiensis | reverse complement strand
TATTTAAACTGCTTTCCGTTCCAAAAATTGGTTTAAAACTTAAAAGACTAATAAAAACGTTTTCGTAGAACACGGTCACATTTTTTCTCTCGGAAATAAGTCAGTTTTTATAAAAGTTTGAGGCGATTTAGTGCTAACGCCCTTCTGCTTACCGCTTAATTTTGACCTGAAATTCGAGCTAACGCCCTTCTGCCAGCCAGGCGACATTTAGCTGTTAAATAGCCTTCCGCAATCTATCAGGAGCGAGGAGTCTATAATGTCAACGTTTATGTCAGCCCTCAAGACTTTCCTGTTTCCAGCTACATCATCTAAGTAGGCGGTTTAATACATTATGTGAGGGCGTTGAACTGATAGAGCACTGAGAAAGGGTTTTACTTGTATTGTAAATAGAAAAAAATGTACCACATAATTTATCACAGAATAGACCACTAATGGACCCGATTTTGAAATGGATCATTGTGGCTTCAGCTTTCAAATTAAACATCGCACATGAACCACAAGTCAACATGGCATACATACATACACATAATTATAGCGCCTTTTCATGAACATGCTCGAGGCGCTTTACATTTTAAAATATAAACAGAATAGTTATATACTCTCCAAGTGCTTTACACTCTAAAAAATAACAATTACAAAGAAAACAAATGAGTTTTTAAATTTCTCTTAGAAAATTATGCGACTGAGGTGCAGGAACGAATGCTTAAAGGGAGACTATTCCAAATAGTGGCGTTGTGGCGTGCGCCTGTAATCCAGCTAACAGTGGAAGTTACAAACTGATTCAGCCGAGGACGCAGGTTCGAAACTGATTCACGTCTTTCGGATGGTGACGTTTAAAGGTCGGTCCCCCAGACGTAAATAATCATATCTGATTGATACACGTCTGTAAAAACCAAATACATACATACATACATACCAGAACAAATTATATTTTGTTGACCCTTCTTCGAATTGATGGGGGGGATTTGCAGAAGAAGGGGGTCTGACCTTGAACGTAATGGATATCTTGATTGCTGGATGGTACAAAACAGACTAGAAAATATAGGATGGGATAAGGTTATACATGGATTTATAAACAAAATAGTGAAACTTTATACATTATTCTCTTATGAACAGGTAACCAGTGTAGTTGTGGGAGACACAAGTCATGGTCATATTTTCTTGCATTTGAAATAATACGGGCTGCACGATTTTGGATTCGTTGAAGTCTATCGATATCAGAAACATTTATATTAAATGACATGACTCCGGTTAAGAAATAAAGCGAAAATAACGTGCCAATACAAGATATGCCATCTTTCTTCACGGTGCATGTTTTTACAATATAATAATATGGATAGTTATACATTATAAAGCGCCGGTATCCGCCAGGCTCTGACGCTCATGGCGCTTTACACAATCATATTACCCTGGTTATAGCCGAGCTGCCAAAGTAACTAACGCTCAGCATATCAGGTATGATTAATATGATTATTAATTTTCATCAACCCCATTAGTTTTTTGTTGTTATCAGATCTGAAATGAATAATTTATTTCGAACGAGATCGTATCGATGACTTGTCAAGTTGCCAACAATGTCCAGTTTTTCTGCCTCTCATGGAAGAATTAGCTTACAACAATTTCCGGTTGTCTGCATGTTATGGAAGAATTAGCTTTCAAGCCAACGTCAATTTCAATAAGTTTTAGGTAAAATAATATTGTGATAGATACGACATAGAGATAGGGTATCTATGGTAACGACTTTTGTTCAAAATTGATAGCATCTCCACCATTCCTCTTCCTTTTTAACAACAAGTTCCCACATTAATGTGTAATAGGAGAGGGCTATTCCCGGCCCCCCCCCCCCCACTCAGTGTTATTTAGGGTACGCATTATGCTCGTACCCTCTTTTTGAAAGCACCCCCTATCTGAGGACTGCCTATACATTTCCGAACCCCCCTTTCGCGGGCTTTTCGCGGGCTTTTCCTGCTTTGGAGACCCCCCTAAATCAGGAAAAGTGCTCAATGTACCCCCCTAAATTCGGAATAATTTCTCAGGAGTCCAAAGAGATGATAGAAAAAAAGAAAACACCCCCTTTTTAAAGAAATCTCCGGGTGAAAAGTCAAATACACCCCTTTTTTTACAATTCTCGGGCCGGACTTTGTTGCACGAAAAGTACCCCTTTACCGGACATTTTGGCAACACGCACACCCACAACAAAAAGTGAGTCACCCTTACTCAAATTGATGAGTCACTGGTTTGTCCATACAGCGAAACACTTGAAGGATCATGTGAGTCACTATGACTCGATACAAATGAGTCTTAAAGACTCACTTGAAGTGAGTCTTAGATAAATAAGACTCATTTGTATCGAGTCATAGTGACTCACATGATCCTTCAAGTGTGTCGCTGTACGGACAAACCAGTGACTCATCAATTTGAGTAAGGGTGACTCACTTTTTGTTGTGGGTGCATCATGACATAGACCCCCTACTCCCTAGGCCTATCACACACATACCATACCATGCCAGAGTCACTGTCCACATTTGCAATGGAAAATATATCCTAAAATATCACATTTTAGCGATGTAATCGGTGGCCCCGCTACCCGAATCTGAAAAATCTACTTTGTACGCACTAAATTAAGCCTTAACTTGAGATTTATTTGTCACCCATACTGTCACGAAACAATCTTGAATTAATTCGTTTTAACAAGGATCTAGGAGTTTCGTTGTATAAAACAATGATGCAAGATCATGCATGTTTTCATTCGACACGGCTTCGTGCGATACAGTAGAATCTATACACTATGAACATGACTGACAATGAGAGCGGACAAAATATACAGTTCCTCAGGTAGACAAAGGAACATCCCTTCACAGCTATTATCGTCGGCCTTATGCCAAAAGGGCCTTAACCCGATTTTGGGGGTTATTGAGTTATTAATATCACCTTGTAGATTTCATCATTCTCTTTAAAATGATGTGCTTCACTTGTTGAAATTCGATTTATTTATGAAGATAATTATGAATTTCAAAAGGGCCTTAACGCGTATCTCATCTTTTTCCTTACGCCAAAAGGGCCTTAACATCCACGGATGATCCATTTGCGTTAGGAGGGCCTTTCTGGCAAACCAAAGGTGTTGCGAAACAAGAAAATGTCCTTATGCCAAAAGGGCGCTAACTATGCGCGCGTACGCGCGCATAGTTACGCGCATAGTTACGCGTACGATAACGGCAGGTTAAGGCACTTTTGGCATAACGCCGCGTAGGTTACGCCCCTTTTGGCATAATGCCGAGTAGGTTACGGCCCTTCTGGCATAACATACGCTAACATACGCTACATTCAGGCCTTATGCCAAAAAGGCCCTAACATGTTTTTTGCACATAGCATGTACAATTCTGAATATTTTATAACAAATTTAACACAATTCATGTAAAACTTAATAACTTAACACATTCATCGAAATTGGCTTCAAAAGCAAAAAAACGACCACAAACTTTTGATTATTAGAGAGGCCAAAACCTTTAAACGCGATTATCTCGGAATGGCCAAAAGCAGTTAAGGCCCTTTTGGCATAAGGCCGACGTTATGTAAAAAGGTGAATATGCATGTGACACCTGTTCTACACATTTTTACATAATAGCAGTGAAGGGATGTTCCTTTGTCTACCTGAGGAACTGTACATTTTGTCCGCTCTCATTGTCAGTCATGTTCATAGTGATAGTTAAGTTACACACAGCCTCATCAACTCGAGTGCGGATATCGTAAAATGAACGCATGCATCATTTGTATAATAATCAGAAGATTCAGCCCACGAATCCAGTCATAAAAATCATCGTTTAAAACCATATGAATAATTATGCGTACCAATTTTTCACTAGCTGCAGTCAAAACTCTTCTGAATCCAAGATATAAGATGGCGACGTCGCGTCGTCGATCGGGAATTCAAATATGGCTCGAGAATGCGCATTTTGGATGACGTCACGAAAGCATGCGCGCGCATGCATACATCCTCACTTTCAAGTTGACTCACTTTTTTCTTCTAAAATGCTTTTATGTCGATCTTGACTCATTTTTTACGACCATGTGAGTCAGTCGAAGCATTTTGCAAATGCGTCAGCTCATGATTGACACACTGGTGAAATATAAATGAGTCAATAGAGACTCATTGGTTGTTACTAATGAGTCAATTTACACCTGACTCACGAAAATTATGCTTAAATGTGTCAAATGACTCACTTTTTGTTGTGGGTGCATGCGGTCATTTCGACCTCTGAGTGGGGGGGGGGGGGGGGGGGCCGGGGGGGGGGCTATTACAAGCGGGAAAGGCTATTCAAATAATAGTTGTATGCTGTCGTGGTGCACTGGGTGGGGTGATTTATGGTGGAGTTTGGCAAAGGCGTAGACCGGGTGCAGCCATTTAGGGGTCCTGTCTCGGTTTTATATACATAATTATTTCGTATCACTTAATGACAAGTTACATTGACTGTTACGAGCTATAATAACATAATTGCATCTGATTGGCTTTGAGGAAATTTGATATAGAAATTAGTGTAATATACTAATTATGTGACTGAAAAAACAATAGTTTTATGGAATAGATTTGAAACGAGGGAAAATGCAAGGGAGCAAGGACATGGATTGAGGATGAGCGTGAAGAAGGCGTCAGATCATTTCAAGGCGGCTTCGACCCCCCCTCCCTCTCCTAGTCTCTCTCTCTCTCTCTCTCTCCCAATACCTCTCCCCTCTGTCTCTCTCTCTTCCTTTCTATCCTTTTTTCATCTCCCCTCTTTTCTACGCCAATGGGGTGGAGTGCGTATGCAAAGAGTATAATTATGTGCATGTACGGTGTGTGCGTGTGTGTGTGTGTGTGTGGGGGGGGAGGGGGGTCGAGGCTGAGGCGGGGTGGGGCGAACGGGGTATATCAGAATTAAGGCAGACTGAGAATATTAAAATGCACCCAAACCAACAGGGAAATCAGTTTTTTTTTTCTCAAATCCCCGAAGTGCGATGAATCGTATATACACCGCGCGTGACATGTTTTTCTTGCAACGCTCTTCCTCATTTAATATTCAGAAGGCAGATTATCAGAATGATTATTGTGTATGTATATTACATTTTTACCAACCCGTTTTATGATCATTATCAGTCCTTGTGCATTATGCCTTTAACACCTGATGGTTCAAAGCCCTATATACTGCCCACCAGGCTTCATAATAGGCCTACTTGCATTGTTTAACAATACAACCCCTTAATTGAAGTTTTTTCGCTTGCATGGGAGATTTTTTAAGCTGAGGCGAATTATTTTTCATTTTGTTTAATCAAATAATGGTCGCTTCATAAGACTTTTTGTCTTAATGTAAAACGCTAGAGACATTGTTGATGTATTAGGCGATATACGAACCCGGAATATTTACAATAGTACTAGTAGTAATAGCATTTGTACAAAGCTTTCAAGGCTGATGCTATGATAATTATGAATGGCTGTATTGAAAGGAAGAAAGAAGATGAGAATAATGCTTGAATATATTGCTCAAGTGGAAATGCAATGACCGTTAATAGCCTGTAAACTTCATCACGAAAGCAATGTTATGTATTCATATTTACCTACATGCATGACTTGTAATATAGCTATCTATTCGTTATTCATTTATATTGAAACGCTAGTTTTTAGTGGCAATTTACAATTTTGTTTTTCCATTTAAGTAGGGAAAAGAGAAAATTTACGAAGAAACGCCATTGCTATTTTCGTTAGTCTTCTAAAATAATTTATTATGCAATATTCCAATTAAGAATCACAACACATTTTTACATAGAAGTTATTGTGTCAGTGCCTAGGAAGGCAATAATAATAATATACACAGATTTTGTTCATACACGTACATGTAGACCTATTATACGTGTGCATAGTCATAATAGTCATAATATTCGTTATTCATTTATATTGAAACGCTAGTTTTTAGTGGCAATTTACAATTTTTGTTTTTCCATTTAAGTAGGGAAAAGAGAAAATTTACGAAGAAACGCCATTGCTATTTTCGTTAGTCTTCTAAAATAATTTATTATGCAATATTCCAATTAAGAATCACAACACATTTTTACATAGAAGTTATTGTGTCAGTGCCTAGGAAGGCAATAATAATAATATACACAGATTTTGTTCATACACGTACATGTAGACCTATTATACGTGTGCATAGTCATAATAGTCGTTATAATTTTTACCCCATTTTGAGCAAAGTTGGTCCGACTACGCCCCCCCCCCATTAAAAAAATGGTTTAAAAAGCCTGTGTTGTTCCTATATTGACCTATACATTCGGCACCTATAGCAATAGTATACGAAGGACACACCCTCTCTCTCTCTCTCTCTCTCTCTCTTCCTCGTTCTCTTTCTCCTCTCTTCCTCTGTCTGCTTCTTCTTCTTTTTCTTCTTCGCCCACTCTCTTTGCCCACTCATTTGTGTAATCTATCAATCATTAAGCGTCATTCCTTGCAACGAAATTATACTAATGGTCTGATGGCCGAAATGACATGTGAAACAATTTGCCTATTTTGAGTCGTGATGAGGTTGATTAAATTGACATTAAATGTCAATTGACCAATTATTTACAAAGGGTTTGGCAACAAACACAGAAGAGAGGTTGAAAAGCGGAGAGAAACACGACCAGAAAATACAATACAATAAACACAAAATATAAGAAGTTGTATTGCTCTTCAACTGGAGTATTAGATCAAACACAAGAATGGTAACTATAGAAACGTTTTGCCACACTCTCCTCTTTGTTGGTATACTGTATAAAGGGCTTTATTGAAGCGGAAAGGTTGCGATATTAAACTAACCATCTCTGGAACAATGGAATCGGGAGGGAAGCACGCCTCGTGCGTATGGCAAGCTGTTTTGTTATTTAAAATGATATTTTGATATCACTAATTCCATTTCGTGATATCACGAATTCGAATTTGTGATATCACGAAATGGAATTAGTGATTACACTAATTCCCATTTGTTTATCTCATATAAACCCAATTTTTGACAAAAAGACATCAAATTTGTGATATCACAAATTCAATTCGTGAAAATTATCACGAATTTGAATTTGTGATACACACAAAACGGAAGAGGAATAATTACAGCTCTCATCTTGGGCCGAAAATCACTGGGATTTCGAGCATTAGTTTTAATTCTACTCAGATGGGTATTCGGGCGTAAGTTGTGTTTAAATTCAGCTGGGTTTTCGAGCATTTACTTTGTACAAAATGTGATATAAGCCAAATGAAAATAGCAAGAGACTTTACGCATCCATAATTATCATTCACTCGAAATAATTTTAAGATAATTTTAGACAAATTGACAGAAGTAAATTGATTGGCAACATATCAAGAATTAAATTAATGATATTTTGTCAATTTAGATGAAACCAATCATTCTATTCCAAATATTTTCGAGTTTTCATTGTTCATGATATTTGTTTGTATTTGGACATGTCGCATAAAAAAATTCATGATCGATTTCACTTCCATCCTTTAAATTCATATTTCAAGCAAGAAAATTGTCTCAAAATCAACTTGTTTTTACTTAGATTGGCTCCATATCTGTAATTTATGTTATGATAATTAAGTTGCCAATTTGTTATTAGACGCGGAGTACCATGCACCTGCCCATTGCTGTAAACATTATGCAGTACCATAATGGTGCAGTACCCGTGCATGGTAACTAGCTGGCCGCGACGGTCGTTCGGTTGCCAGGCAATGAGTCACACGTGATGTTGGAACATTATTATTGCCTGCTGCCATCTGCCATTTTAGATTCAAAATGCTAAAAAATGAGATTGATTGGATAAAACCATTTTGAATTGAATTGATGAAAAAAGAAGAAGAAGAGGAGACAGGTTACTTGGGCCCTCACCGCACAGGGGTGCATGCAGGAAATAGGCGTGCACGCTGCGCTGGTACATAAAATTGGCAACATATCGTAAAATGAATCACTGATAATTATGTTGCCAATCTAAAAACAAGTAAAACAAGTTGATTTTAAGACTATTGTATTGCTTGAAATGTGAATTTAAAGGATGCAAGGGAAATCATAAATTCTTTCATGCGACATGTCCAAATATAAGAAATGTATATCCTAAACACAATTCGAAAATATATGGGTTTCATTTAAATTGACAACATATTGAAATCTTGATATGTTGCCATTCAATTTACTTTTATCAATTCGTCTGAAACTATTTAAAAATGTACTCGAATTCCCAACTGTTTCTGCACAAAACTAATGCTCGAATAACCTGTGAATTCATGATATCACAGATTCGAATTCGTTATGAACCTGAGCAAAATAACACTGAGTTCCTTTAGGAAATCTATTGAATCACATGGTCATATCTCAGCCAATACTTAACCATATTCAATTGGTTTTCGACATTTGGACATTATTTTTTATGCTCTTTCGGAAAATGAAGATTTTTATTTTAGAAACTCCAACAATAATTTTTTGGTGACGTCACACTTATAGAGAGAGTCACCACTCTATAGGCCCTACAGAGCAATACATGTAGGCCGAAGGAAAGGCCTCAAAACGGCCTGAAATAGACAAAATGGCGCCTGGACGGTCACACATGAGTGATTTCGGGAAAACGATGAAATCATAGAGATAGAGACTATGGGAAAGAAACAGTCATGGACCTGGATGAGGCTCACAAGCACTGCGTGCGAAAATAATGGGAATTTGAAAAATAAGATTAAGTAGAAAAAAAGAATTCATAACGTGAACGAAAACAAGGCATTGACGGAAGAAGTACGTCAATGCAATAAGAATTCAGAATCCGAACAAAAACAAGGCATTCATTGACGAAAGTCGTCAATGCAATAATCATGAAATACGAGAAATTAACGAGTTATAATTATTACCATTTCCCGTACAGAATTTCTGTCGAACAATAAATATTTACCGGGCATATCTTCTTATCTTCTTTCTTTTTCCCTTTTTTTTAATATTTTCAAGAATAATCTAAAAGAGTACGCTTTGATCGAAATGGTGGCAGTGACTGGCTTAATCGCTCTGTCATGTTTAAAGACATAAAGATAATTCTCAAAGTGTAGTTGATTTCGGAACAACAAACACAATCATGTGAATCCAAGGTCCATTTAATCTGACTTTCATAGAATTCTTCTTATTCTAATTTTATTTACTCTCTAATATACAGTTGTTATAATTATCATCAAGACTAGGCCCCTAACTTTGTTTCGAATAATTAGTATTATATTAAATTTCATTTAAATTGCGTATTATAGGCCTATTTGAAGAGTAAAGTTAAGGGGGTATGTTCTCAAATCATATACAGATTTTGAGACAAAACATCAATTAGGCTTCAATGTACTGATGCCGTAAACATAGTCTTGAAGTGTGTGATTATGAATGTATGTCGGGCTTGATATAAAGGTAACGCTTTCGTGAAATACGAATATTCACGGGGCTTCCTAGTACGAGATCAAATTCGTGCCGACCTCGCACATCCAAGCTATACCGAGACTCCAGTTACAAACAGCTTACAGCACGTCGGCTATTCTACACCATGATCGCGGGCTCATTTTAATTTCAGAGCGCACGCACCACCTATCCACAAGATTTGAGATTTCCACAAGAGTTGTACAAGCATTGTATGTGATGATGTAGTTCCATGCTCAGACGTACGTTCCTCTCATCGCAGAAAACCAAGACGCCCGCACTAACATCGAACTGAAATGGACTAGAAGATATTACCTCCTCCTCTAAATTCATAGCCAGGAGAGGATGGATGGGAGTTAATAAAGCCAGGGCTGGAACAGGGTGGAGGAAATTCTGAGATGGAATAAAGAATGAGCGAAAGGATGCTTATCTAGATGGTCGTGTCTCGGTTATCTATGCGGTGAGGAGCGCTTCCCATGTCTTTATACGCAGTCGAGGAGAAAAGCGCGCGGTAATGCAGCATGCATCGTGATGATGTTCCATGGTCATTTGTATACAAACGGCAGACGATTCCGGATATATAGTTGTGTGGTGCTTGCACGGGGAGGTGGTGTGATGTACGTTTACTGATACCGTGTTGTGTGGTTGTGATGAAGAAAGGTAAGATTTATACCTTTCCTTACCATCTCTATCTCTCCCTCGCCGTCCTTGTCTATTGTTTCGCCTTTGTATTTCTCCTTCTCTCTCTCCCTCCCCCCCTCTCTCTCTCTCTCTCTCCCCATCCCTTCTCCCTTTCTCTCTCTCCCCACCCCTTCTCTCTCTCTCTTTGTTTGTTTCTCATTTTCCCCCAAATATATTATAACTCGCTCCTACCTATCTCTCTCTCCCTCTCTCTCTCTCTCTCTCTTCTCTCGTGAGTTTTGCTCTCTCTAATCACTGCGGCGATGTATATCAGTTTTAAAGGTAGGCGTTACTACTGCAGCTAGAAGGGATTAGACCACACAGCGAGCCATCGAGGTCACTGTGACAGGTGGCTATCTCATTAACTCAGCTCTCATTTAACATAAGAAAAAGAGGATCATGGGGGACCAACAGGCACCGATTTGGGAAGTTTTCTATATAGAGGGAGCAAGTAGCTACAAGTAGGACAGTGTGCCTTTAAAAATATGTGTACTCTCTATCAACATGCAAACCCATGCACCGATACTATATTTGCAAGCAAAAAAATGTCATCAATAAAGGGATAGTTGCGTTTTGTTGCAGAGGTCGCTACACAATTTTGTTTTGTGAGATAATGAAAAACTGAGTGTCAAATTCGAAAGAATATACAATTTTAAAATCATCTTTGTTTGATCAAAATCGGTTCAAAGACGGCTGCAATATATAACCATTTCTAATATTTGTGGTGCCCCACAAATATTCAGTATTTGAACCAGCCGTTTAAAAAGGAGAAAGAGCCTTATACGTTTTATTCCAGCCAATGCCAATATTGGCTTTTTGTTGGCTTTTTTCGTGTTGGTTATAACACGCACGACCAGCCAGGCTATATAATTATTTATCAATTAATTTAACGGTCACCGTATTTAATTTTTTGAAATTAGAGCTGAATTAGTATGATCGTATTCAATCGAAATTCACACATTTCGTGGTCTAAAATTACCGTCATAGCAATTTTAGATTTTAAAAGGGCACTATAAGTGTCATAAATAAGAATAAGAGCAATAACCATGCACTTTAAGGCATTTGCGGTCCTTAAAAAGAACTCAACTGTCCCTTTAAGCTTATTTGTCTTCAGTAAACCTTGCACAAAAAAGGTTGTTCTCTTGTAGACGGTTTATGAAAATAATGCACCTTTAATACATGCACTGTGTTCAAAGATATCTTGATTCTGAATGATATTTCACTGAGTGAATATGAAATAATTATAATTATCTTTTTTTTTTCTGGATTTTGTAACAATGACTTACCAAATCACACCAAGTTATAGGGAACTCACTTTTATGTTTTTGATTGTTATAGATAATTATATACAAGACTTGTGTAGTACAATTTTGAGGAAAAAATCCACACTTTTTTTTTTTTCATTTTTGCAATAGAAAACGCATAATTGGGTGATCAATAATAATATTATGTAGGCCGAATTATCGCATATTTTAGACTTTGTAGTGGATTATAACATGCGTCATCAATAGTCTCATAATTGGCAATCGAGGAACTTGATTGGTCATCTAGAGGGTGTTTTTTGTTGTCAGTTGATATCATTTTGCTCTTCATGCATAAACATACTAATACATGACGAAATGAAAGCCTATACTAGTAAACGTTTTAGCCCACGATTGCATTTTTTCGGATCTCAAGTTATTACCATTAAATTTTACTGATAAAAAAAAAAAAAAACATTTACCAGTTATAAACATCTAATGAGAGACCATGAAATGGTGCTGGCTTATGAGAATGTGGTTCCCTGAAACTTGTATCATAATGGGATGCGTATATTACACTCCAACGAATAAGGTGTTACCATGAACATTATGCACTCTAACCGAAACATGTCGTCCTAAAATATATTATCGAATGAGCAGAATACTGTCGGAGGCAGCTGTGGAACTATAAAATATTGGCAGGAAGTACAATTGTGCGGGCACAACAAACAATAATTGCTCAATATTTATAAACATGGGTCTGAATGAACTCGATTTTCATTCTTTCTTTGTACATCATGATTATGATGTAAAAACCATTTTTAAAATCGCATTGCTAACAATTGGCATGGTCATACTTGGAACATTTTCGCAGCATCGGAGTAGTAATATCGAATGACAAACAAAATGAGAAAGGTAGCGAAAATTCACGCTATTTGTTTAGCTTACCATTAACAGACAACTGCTGTGTAAATTTAACTGTTGAATTAATAGTCTTACATGTATAAGGTTTTATGAAACTGATATGTTAGTAATTATGGAAGGTCTTTAGAGTAAATTATTTTGTCATTCATAATTATAATCATAATTTTGTGTAAAGTCGAACAGTAAGCGCTTTATAAGCACCGTTTTTATTTTATTATTATAACAGGTAGCTCTTTGAAACATTTCATTGAACAACGTTATATCAGAAACTAGGTGTTGTAAATTTGAAGGGAGGGTGGGCCTTTTCCATGTGTATGTGGGTGGGTGTGTGGTTTAAAAAAAAAAATCTGTTTTCATTTTAACATACAAATCGATTTTCTTTGTAGAATATTAAAGCTTATCTGCCGTAGTTTACAGGAGGGATTAGACCGCTCTGCAAGGTCACTGGACAGGTGGTTATCTCATCAACTCAGCTCTCAGTTAACATAAGAAAAAGAGGATCATGGGGGACCAATGGTCACCGATTAGGAATTGTTTGTTATATAGAGGGCGCAAGTAGCTACCAGTAGTGCAGTGGGCCTTTAACTTATTGTCTGTTATTGAATACCATTGTCTCAATTGAATAATGTGAATTATAGGCGAATAAGAAACTGCTCATAATGATACTTTGAATTGATTTGAACTCTGAAACCACAAAGAAGGCTTATGAAATTGTGTCTGTCTTCAATGTATAATCATGTAACTTGAATAATCAATTAACTAAAATGGACACCTGTATAGGCGAATAAGCAACTTGCTCATATAAATATAATCGATTTTTTGTCAACTCTGAAACCGCAGAGAAGGCTTTCTAGAAAGAAAAAAAGTAATGGGATGCGGAATCCTGGGGGTTCCGGGGGGCTGCAGCACTCGTACTTTTTTCAGTATAGGCCCTATATACCGATAAGATAATTTGGCTGTAGGATGCTCTAGAATGCATAGTTCAAAATACCAACATTTTAAATATTTCTTACTCGGTCACACAATCAAATGCATCAATATTTAAAGTACTGCGTTTTTAGTATATTGATTCTTTATGTACTATGAAGCACATGCTTGATTGTGTGAAATTATAATTTCAAATAGGGCCCGATAAAGGGTCAGTTATTCAAAAAGAATGCATGGGAGATGTATCAAAATCTGTAAAAGAGGCCGTCTCCCTTCCCTCCTAAATTTACAAATCTCGATTAACGATAATCATTGGCCCCATGATTTTGCCTGTGTGGTCAAAAGTGTTCAAGCTACAGAATGCACATTTTCTTACTAGTTCGTTGCGCTCTTTCGCAAAAAAATAAATATATATTATATATATATATATACTACTACTATTTCTACTAATATGTTTAATGAATCGCTAGCCTTGCTCGCTACAGAAGCCAATATCGGTGGCCCCTGGAGCCCTAACCCGCACCATCCCGAAAATTCTTCCAGAACTGACCCTCGGGACTGAGCCTGTTCACTGTTCAGCCCCTTACTCTCAAAAACGCTCGGCGCCCCTTGAATGTATATCAAACAGATATCAATCATTTATCATTTTGTCAAATATTGATTTGATCGATATTATGCACCTGTCTAAATATATTATGTACAGCTACCTATGTGATGTTGATGGATTACAAACGTTTTTAAGTATAAAGAGCTTAATTCAAAATTCATATTTATCTGGATCTGACACATTGGAATCAAAGGCACTATATTCCATTTAAGAAAGGTAAAAACGTTTCATCCCAACAGGGATTAATTCCAGTATAGCGATTACGATTGTATTCATTCAAACCACAACTTTACTTAAGATTAATTTTGAAATCTTTGTAGATATGGTGCAGTTACCAGTTTAAATGATCAGTGCGAAATGTCAATAAATCTAATAGATGCAAATGTTATAATTTTTTTAAACTAAAGTCTTTTTTAAATGAAATAAGTCACATCCAGGATTTTCCAATAATTTCTATAATTTTATTAAACGAATTCGTTCCACTCGCTGTCCGCCGCAACAACAAAGAAGTTGAAAGACTTCATGCATGGCTGATCGTCAACGAAACGGAGTCTGTTATTTGTTGCTATGGCAGGTAGCCAGTGAAAGCATTACTTTAAACAAACAGAACTTTGGTATGTCTGGCTAATTTTTCGTAGTTGAGGTGTCATTTGAAAGGGCAGAAAACGAACTTCCTAGAAATGTGATTTTTTTTTCTTTGAAATTCAGATACTGGCCAAATGACTTTTTTGTACCCTTTCTTCAAATTGTTTTTAATCACTCATGCGTGAAACATGTATCATAATGTATCATATGAGTTGCCTCAAATGAAAGAGGAGGATCTAAACTTTCCAAATTCATTATAATTGTGATTAAGTTGTGATAAAACATCGATAACTCTCGGTTTCATTTTTTCTGGGACGCACTGTATATCAATAGGCACATGAATGCATGCGAAGGAAAAGGGCCCCATTCCATCAAAACATTTTCGATTAATGAAAAACAAAAACTCTTATATTTTAGATAAAGAGAGAATTAATGTTTCGATGTTCAGGAAAGCTTAGATAATGCTTAAACAATTTTGACACAATGCATGAAGAACACAAATTCAGTCCATCATTATTTTTTAGAAATAATTTAAGAACATGTGTTGATTGAGGTTGCACCCTTTCTCCTTTTACTTTTAGTATTCTCAGTATTCAAGTGCATTCACGATGATGGATCTACCTTTAAAGTGAAAGTAGGTGTCGCTCATAATGAATGGTATTATAGCGCACTTAATGTCATGAAACATATCCAGAACACAGGTCATTAATTAAAGAACATTGAGAAGTAAAACTTGAAAAGAAAGTATGCGTGTTAGGTATAGCACACAATGAATATAGCGCACTTAACATCATGAAAACACCTCCAGAACATGAGGCGTGATAAAATTAAAATTAAAGTTTTTTTTTTTTTTTTTTTTTTGTTGGAGGTCTGATGCTTTGGTTTCTTACATTCATTTTCTACACATGTGTCTATAGCTTAAAGCCGTTTTAATCAAGAACATTGAGAAATGAAAACTTAAGAAGAAAGGCAACAGTTTTACTTACGTAAAGTAATGTACTTCAATGGGTTTAAACTTGGAAATTACCCCTTAATTCGAAAGTATAGAAGTCTTGCTATTAATTTTATAAAATAATGTTAGAACAAAATTGGATTCCGTTCACAAGTATAAAGTATAACCAGTGTAGTTTAACTCGACTAAAAGTAAAAAACAATGTTTTTACTTTTTTTTTTTTTTAAATTTGTATTTCCTGTCAGACAACTGTTAACTTTGGACGAAAATTTCCCCGTATAAAAGTTATTCTCAAAAGTAAAACCCTAATTATTCTTAGAATGGGCAAACTTGTTAGTGTAATTCCCGACCGGATTGGTGGGGGCCGGGGGGGGGGGCTGGTCTCTGTTTAGATGAATGAAGTATGAGTGGGATACACGTGACCTTGTCTTGCAGGGAGAGTGTTGGATGTCTTATCTTCCTGTCTCTCACTGTATCCTACGTTTTCTCTTGTTCATAATTTGTTATGGGGTACGTGTCCTTCACCCCTATACCCCCCCTCCCCCTCTCCCCGTATAGCTACTCCACTGTTCGTCGACAAAACGTCTGCGAAAACATCTCGATTACATTTTATTCACATCAACATGGCAAGAGTTATCACCAATTCCCCGTCTCCCAACTGTTAGCATTTCATCCTTATCTATTATTCAATTTTCGACAGTGGGCCCATAATCGCTAGTGATATTATGTTTCCCATATCGTGAATCGTGTTATCCTCTTTATGATTATCCAGGGAGACATTTGCAAAGGGTTTACCAATTTGAAGATTTCCCATCCATTTTCATTTTGTTTCTGATGTAAAATGATATTGGGTGAGTAAGTCAAGCCAACACAATAAATTTTGCACAGAAAAGACATCCCCCTCATTTCTCAGAATGATATAGGCCTATGTTCTTACTTTATCGTTTTTGCTCCTCCTATAATGATTAGGCATTGTGCACAGAAGAAAGTAATAGAAACTAAATGGGTAAACAGAATTATCCATTTTATAGCCCACCAGTTCGAATTTTAGTGGGCCTCTGTGCCAATTTAAAGCTCCACCCCCTCTTGTCTTGCGAGATTAATAATGATAAAACATTTTTCTTACAAAAATTACCCTTTCTCTTTATCGATCCAAGTAATAATTGAGAACATGAACATGAAAGAATGTGAGCCGTAAGACGATTTTTATGCCTTCATTTTATTTTGTGCATGACGATAAAGAAATTCAATTCAATTCAATTCAATGAAAAGTAGGAATTGCTTGTGCTAGTCTTTTGCTTGAATCCATATTCACGAAATCTAGCAATTGCTTGCAAGTACAAGTAAGTGCTCAAAAGCGTAAATATGTTCACTCGTTATTTACGATAAGCAATTATTGCTTATGTTTTTTTCTAGCTCCTTCAGTCCAGCTTGTGCTCTTGCGATTTAGCATCATGTTCATGCTTCCAGGATTGCGATTCCCTGTTAGTCTAACATCAGTATTTTTGAACACTTATCTTCATCTTGACAATATTTTTCATGATTTATGTTTTATCTGGGATTTTTTTGCCAAAGTTTTATTGTCCTTAGCTTGGGCAGCCGCCATTTAAATGAATTAACACAGGATAGACTTTGATGATCTTGAGGATTGGTGAATCTAAATCTTGGTTACTTGTATTTTTTTTAATAAATATTGATAATATCTCAGATAAATGTCAATGGCCGCTACATTCATTTCAATGATTTTATGTAATGATATTCTAGCCAGTTCTGGACGATTTTTTTTCTTCAAATAAATGTTCTGTTATGAAAATATTGTGCTCTTTCATTTCCTCTATACATAGTTTTTCTACCTGGAAAATTTATGAAGAGGCAATCCATGGCAAAAGTCAAGGCAAATAAAAAGTTAACAACTATATTGCAGTTAACTGCCTGATTTAAATTGATATAGATTAAATATATAACTATCTATACACATTTAGCGTTAATGACTTATGAGGAAAACTTGCAATGTATTGTGTATTTTTCATCTCAGTTTCATTCAAGACAGTGTTTATTATAACTTAGAAAGAATGAATTACATTTATCATTTCCTAGATATCTTGAAAACAAATGTAATGTGTTGGATTATTCACCTACAATGCTTTATATCACTGTATCATACTAGATGTTTAACGATGATTTAATGAGTAACATGTAGTTCTATGAAGTTTGAATCCTTGGGTTTTATAATAGATCGGACACAAACAAAAATGATACTGAAAACCGTACAAGTTCTGTTAATTTCATGACACATTGGAGATAGAGGAGAGTTGATGATCCTTTAAAAAAAAACACTTAGATTTGAAGTTATAAGAGTGCAGCTACCGTATTGTAATATAGGCCAGTAATTCAATATCCAGATCATAGCGTATGGACATCAGCCTGCTGTGCTAGACATTTTAATACAAAAAGAGAGTGGCGTCAAGTGTACCCGGCTAACCATAATTATGCACCCGTCCTCAATAGTTTCAGGTGGTGGTTCAACTCTCCTGAATTTCAGGTGTTATGTGTTTGTTTTTAAAGTGACTCGGTAACATTGTTGAAGGTTGATGGAAAAACTGCGTAATTTGTGTATGAAATGTTACTTATTATATTCCTTCTGCTGTATTAACCCTCTAACGTGCAAAAAATCATGAAAAATTCTCAAACCACAAAGATATTTATGGTTTCTTTGAAGGCGTCACTGTGCAACCCCTTCTAACAGTAAATTCTCCCAATCATTTTCCCAACCGTTTTTCCATGAAAATAAGACATAGAACAGGCTTTCAAAGATCTTAAATCGACACTAGGTTTGTGTTTTGATAGCGCAAGATCATTTCTATACATTATAGCCGTTTTGAATCAAAATAACAATACTGATCGTTATCATTATAGGTATGTGGAACTGAGCGTTGATGGCTATCCGATAAACCATGTATAATTTGTGTGGAGGGTATGTGAGTTTTAGGATAAAAAACTCAGTCGGAATATTGGAATATTCATAAATGGAAACAGCTTTGCAGCCTTTTTCTCCCCCGGTAAAAAATTGTCAAACGCGCAGCTAGAATTATTTTGTAGTAGAATTCTGGACCTCTGTGACGAACAGGCAAACTGCGCTGGGCTGGGCTGGTGGCTATAGATTTCAAAGCTCATAAATTTTCACAATTACATTTTTTAAATAAAGGATAATTTATGATGCATATCTGATGTTTCTTTTATAATCTTTTTAACACAGCCTTTGTCATTTTTTTTTGTCTGCTCCTTTTTCTTCCTACGTCCTCTTACTTTTTTTCTCTTCTCTCTCTTTCTCTATCTCTCTTTTTGGCCTGCTTTTTTTTGGGGGGGGGCGAACGCCCCCACCGCCCCCCCTGAATTATGTCAAATTATCCCCTCACGGTTTGCGATATGTATTCTTTCGACGTTGAGTGTGCAAAAGGATTTGCATTTTGTTTTTCTTGGTGCCCTAGTGTGAAAGATACTTCATGAGATTATCATGTTCATAATTATCTAAGATATTTAAAAAGGATGAAATTGCTTGAAACTTCCAAACAAGTTTTTCAACAACAAAAAAATGATGAAAGCTATTTTTTGACGGCCGTAGTTTCGTATATTATTTTCATATTGTGTACATTACATAGTTTTTACATAATAATTTGTTAACTATTGAAAACGGGAATGTCGCAGTTTTGTGAACAATATGCCATAATAGTATATAGCCGAAGCCTGCACATTACATGTTGAATAGCTGCGAATTTGAAGTGACGTTTAATCAATGAATGCAAATAATAAGGCATGAGATTAACATGCTTAGTGTCAAGAGGAGTGCATGCATTAATCAATTTGTTCACTTAAGTCGATCATGTGGAGGGGATGCATGATTGGATCTTCAGATTTCTATGACAAGTTAGTTAGTAAACAAAGAATACAGCGGGGTTAAAATATCACATCTTGCTTGTGCCTGTTGAAGTGACATGACTATTCTGATATGAAGAATCATATCAAGTGTGCATTTATCAATTGTGTTTACTTTCGAAATAACTATCGCTTCTCTTCATCCTGTCATCCACAAGAAACTTTAACTTCCTTCTTAGTTGCGTGTTGGTTTATGTTATATTCCGATATTGTTTTATTTACCACTACAGGGCCCCGTCTTTCGATTGATCCAAATCAATCTCATGTCCTCCAATCAATCGCAAGTTTGCAGTCTCATCTTGTATGTACATAGTTGCGATTGATATCAATCGCAAATTATCAACTCTTTTTAAGACGGGGCCCAGACCATATTCAAGAAAATATCAATCAGAAATAAATTTGTAACAAAATGTCAGCGGCAATCCAAGGAAGCTTTAAACAATCGAGCGTAGGTTATAGAATGTGTCGCAAGTTGGTGTTTAATATTTTTATACGAGCACATGATTATTATTACCTCAGTCACGCCGCCAAACCGACTCCAACCCGGCAGATTCTTTGCTAGTCGATTTTATGAATTTTTTAAAATGTTGTGCTGTTGTTATGATCATTCCGTTGTCGATCTGACGTCGGTCGATCTCGTCGTAGTGTGCAGGCACAAACCCCTTGCCAGTCGTTATGCGTAACAGTGCCTGCAGCCCTTCACTATGAGACTATGATATGCTCTGTACTTTATAGCTGCTCTGTGGTAAAATTTAGAGTCTATGCTTGCAGACTCGGGTGCAGACTAGTCCCAATGGCGTTCCTGGGGTAGAACTTGATATGGACTTTGACTTGAGACTATTTTGAGGGCAAGCTTCACATAAAAAAGATCGTTAAGGTCATCGTCATCTCCGCTGCATAATATAAATATTGGGTTTCAATCTGCTTGTATTGGTATAGGCCATTAGATTTGGGTAAGAACGTCTACAGTTTATTGAGTCAGAAGTGTGTGCTTATCAGTATTAAAATAAATAGTACACGAGTGAGGCAAATATGGCCCCAAGAAACTTGTGTATCCTCTTATCACAGTGTCAATTTGCATTGTCGACCAGTTTTTGTACAGGACTATTTTGCTACAGAAAGGGCTATAATTATGATAAGCTATAGTTTAAGACCATGATTCCGTTATGCTATACGAGGCAGGAAGCGGAGCTGACCTTTAGGCTTTACTAGATGGTCGACATGATCATGATTGCTGGAAATTATGTCATCTGAAATCGGTAAGATTGCCATTGGTTTTACTATGCTATACGTATGTCTATTAGTACATACGATTTCATTTTATCATAAGACTTTCAGCCAGATTGGAAATAAGTGTGAATTATTCATTTTACCCGTATAGTACCATCATGACAATCTTGATCGCCAGACCTAATGTCTTATCACTATGTTTGGTTATAAATATTATCATGATTAATATGAAGAATAAATAATAATAGTAATAATAATAATAATATTTAATTTTTATATAGCGCTTAATGTCTCTAAGCGCTTTACAAATATAATAAACCGTTAACAACATTTCAAAGTTAAAATTTGAACCTTAAAATCTGCATCTATATAATGATTTTAAACAGAGGAATGCCAACATTATGCGTAAATTAAATTCAAGAATTGTGTTAACTTCAAACTACAAATTTTAATGAGGAAACGATATGATTGTCTTTTGGGTCATTTCCCCTTTAAATTCAAACAACTTTTGTCATAAAGGAAGAGTTTTAGGGCATTGACAGAATTAATGAAGTAACGTTTCCTGTATACATCTTAAAGGCACACTGTCCTACTTGTAGCTACTTGCTCCCTCTATATAGAAAACTTCCCAAATCGGTGCCTGTTGGTCCCCCATGATCCTCTTTTTCTTATGTTAAATGAGAGCTTAGTTAATGAGATAGCCACCTGTCACAGTGACCTTGTTGGCTTGCTGTGTGGTCTAATCCCTTCTAGCTGCAGTAGTAACGCCTACCTTTAAATCGCTTTACACCAGAAGACTAATACCAGTTACTCCACTACTCAATTATTGTTTGAGTGTAGATTAAAGGGGGGGGGGGGTGAAGGGAGGGACTGATATACAGAGAGAGAGAGAGAGAGATTCTGAGACTCAGAATGTAACATGATTGTGGTTTTGGAGAAACGGGCAAAATAATGTACAAAATAATTGCAGGCCTGTGCAGTGTTATTTTTAGCCGTTGATTAAAATGAGGTCATATTATGTCTTGATTATAATTCTGATATTCACCATATTGATGTAGTATAACTCCATGTCCCTCCTTTATTTTGTTATTGAATTAATATTTAAACAAAATGTACATTAATATTCAATATTCATTTCACCATTTCACGGGGGGTGGGCTGTGTCTGCCGGCCCCTGCCCCTTTGCAGAAAGAAAGAAAATTGTCTGTCATGATTTCCGTCTGTAAGATTAACCCAAGCAATCCTGATCGGTTTTGTTGGTACCTTTGGGCAGCAGAAATTTGTCTGGCAAGGCCCATTCGGTAATTTTTGAGATGAACCAAGATTTTGTTTTAATGATTTTCATGTGGTAAAATAATGTTCGATCAAAATGCATATCGGGCCCTTTTTAACAGGTCCCAGGGGCCACATGCAGCAGAGGGGCCCAAACAGACATCCATATTTGAATAATGGTTCCTCCCCCTCTCTCGTTGTCTCCCTTCTTTCCCTGTCCCTTTCACTCCTTCTATGTTATGTTTCATTGGTTTATGTATTTGTGCGTTCCTTTATTATTGATATACTATTTTTGCAACTATAAGTTATAGGGGGCTGCAATCTACAAGCCCAGCTTTTCAGCAGTCCCCTCCATGACCAACCTGTTTTATATGCCTATTGTACACTGTGGACCAATTACAAATATATTGTTAAGTTTCATTGTTATATATTACTATGTACAATGCAATCCCATGTACTTTATTTATTTTGTTGGAAATGGAAATAAACGAAATGAAATGAAATGAATGTTCTAATACTCAGATATTGGTACCTCGTTCGTTTGATCAAAATGCTCTGGGCTGCCGTACTTATAATAGCAGGGTATAGGAAAATTAATGTAGATAGTTGTTATGTGTAGGGAAAATGCAAGGGCGTTATACAAAAGCGACCAAATTGAGTTCACCTATATTATGTTACTTTGCATAATGAAAAACATTATTGCAATAGAGGTGTCGTGGTCGAGTGGATACGTCGCCGGACTGTCCGCGGTTCGAGTCCCGCCTCGGTACTAATGTCCTTTGACAAGACATTGATCTACATTTGCCCCCCCCCCCCCCACTCCGAGAACGGAGGGATATCATGCGTGTTACCAAAATGTCCGGTGAAGGGGTACTTTTCGTGCGACTAAGTCTAACAAAAAAGGAGGTGTATTTTGACTTTTCACCCGGAGATTTCTTTAAAAAAGGGGGTGTTTTTTTCTTCTTTTTTTCTCTCATCTCTTTGGACTTCTGAGAAATTAAAAAAGGGGATTATAAAATATCTTGAACATAGAAAAATTGATCAAATCCCGGGACTGATGTAGACTAGTTTTGTACTGTAGTCTATCCTAATTCACACACAGCTGCATTACTATCGTGGCTGTGTCCATGGGCGTCAATCCTAGGGGGGACGGGGGGACACGTCCCCCCACGAATTTTCAGGTGGCGAAATGTCCCCCCCCATGATTCGGGGTTAAAATCTTCTTCTTTTTTTCCTTTCTTCCTCTCTTTCTCTCTGTGTTGAGAAAAATCAAGCCAAATCAGGCGATCAGATTTTATGAATAGAACTAGAAGTGTCATTAATATTACATTACCGGAAGTTCAAACATTGGTTTACGATGAAAATCCTTTCACCAACTGAAAAAAAATCAAATTAATCCCTTGTATCTTCCAAACTTTAAAGCTGTTTGTTTAATGGAAACGACGAATTCATCTATCTATCCCCCTGTTGTGTTCTTGTTCCTGTTAGTTGAACTCAGACTGTTTTCTTTTTAATTTGGCAAAAATTAAGCCCAAAATCGAGCCATCTATCCATCAATTTCAAAAACATCTTCAACTTCTGAGGGGGGCACATCCCCCTCAGACACCCCCTGCCCTCTTGTTTCTTGTTAGTTGAACTTAATTTGGCAAAAATTAAGCCCAAAATCGAGCCATCTATCCATCAATTTCAAAAACATCTTCAACTTCTGAGGGGGGCACTTCCCCCCTCAGACACCCCCTGCGTTCTTGTTCCTTGTTAGTTGAACTTAAGACTGTTTTCTTTTTTAATTTGGCAAAAAGTATGGCCCAAATCAAGCCATCTATCCATCAATTAAAAAAAAAATCTTCAACTTCTGAGGGGGGCACATCCCCCCTCAGACACCCACTGCGTTCTACTGTTTTCTTTTTAATTTGGCAAAAAGTATGCCCCAAATCAAGCCATCTATCCATCAATTTAAACAAAAATCTTCAACTTCTGAGGGGGGCACACCCCACCCCCCTCAGACACCCCTGCGTTCTACTGTTTTCTTTTTAATTTGGCAAAAAGTATGCACCAATTCGAGCCATCTATCCATCAATTTCAAAAAAAATCTTCAACTTCTGAGGGGGGCACACCCCCCCTCAGACACCCCCTGCCCTCTTGTTTCTTGTTAGTTGAACTTAAGACTGTTTTCTTTTTAATTTGGCAAAAAGTATGCCCCAAACCAAGCCATCTATCCATCAATTTCAAACAAAATCTTCAACTTCTGAGGGGGGCACATCCCCCCTCACACACCCCTTGCCTTTTACTGTTTTCTGTTTAATTTGGCAAAAAGAATGCCCCAAATCAAGCCATCTATCCATCAATTTAAACAAAAATCTTCAACTTCTGAGGGGGGCACACCCCACCCCCCTCAGACACCCCTGCGTTCTACTGTTTTCTTTTTAATTTGGCAAAAAGTATGCATCAATTCGAGCCATCTATCCATCAATTTAAAAAAAAATCTTCAACTTCTGAGGGGGTCACATCCCCCTCAGACACCCCCTGCGTTCTACTGTTTTCTTTTTAATTTGGGAAAAAGTATGCCCCAAATCAAGCCATCTATCCATCACTTTAAACAAAAATCTTCAACTTCTGAGGGGGGCACACCCCACCCCCTCAGACACCCCCTGCGTTCTACTGTTTTCTTTTTAATTTGGCAAAAAGTATGCACCAATTCGATCCATCTATCCATCAATTTCAAAAAAAATCTTCAACTTCTGAGGGGGGCACATCCCCCCTCAGACACCCCCTGCCCTCTTGTTTCTTGTTAGTTGAACTTAAGACTGTTTTCTTTTTAATTTGGCAAAAAGTATGCCCCAAACCAAGCCATCTATCCATCAATTTCAAACAAAATCTTCAACTTCTGAGGGGGGCACATCCCCCATCACACACCCCTTGCCTTTTACTGTTTTCTGTTTAATTTGGCAAAAAGAATGCACCAAATTGAGCCATTTATGCATCAATTTAAAAAAAGGATTCAACTTCTGAGGGGGCACATCCCCTCAGACACCCCCCCCTCCCCTGCCTGGCGCGCCCATTCGCCCCCCTTACAAAATAACCTGGCGCCGCCCTGTCTGAACTTGTGTCCCCCCCCCCCCACGGTCTGATTTGGATTGACGCCCATGGCTGTGTCCTGTGTATTGAACCTATTCTATTAATTCTCATGCAACATTTCAAACACCACTGTACCAAACTCAACTGATTTCACTAAAAATCGGTACTTTAGTTTAGTGACAATTATTGATGACACCTAAAATTAAATAGCAGTAGGCCTAATAACTGATTCGTTAAATCTAAAAAAATATCTTAACGAGGATAAAGTAGGGCCTACTTAGTTACAGAGTTTGATTACATAAGTCATTTATTATGACAGGTTAGTATGTGAAAGGACACATCATGCAGGTACAGGTGATGTCAGTTAAGATTAATGGAAGGTTTATTTCTAACTAAGTCTCAATATCAGACACTAAAGTAATTATTCGGTGGTGATAGTATGCAGATAATTATGTGAGCATAGAACTAATTTACAGACTTTGTTTATTCTTACAAGGTATGAACACGATGTATTTCATGTGCTAAAATGTCTGTACGTAATGCAGGCTGAGTTCTTTAGGGGTATTCCCTGGGTGTGTGAGCCGAACAGTAATGACAGCTTATCTGAGATAAGGGGGGGGGTGGTCTGCATGTCCTGAGCAGTAGGGGGGGGGGGGGGTCATTGAGCAGTGTTCCGGATTTAGGGGTGTCTCCAAGGCAGGAAAAGCCCGCGATACGCCCGCGAAAGGGGGTCCAGAAATTTTGGCAGTCCTCAGATAGGGGGTGCTTTCAAAAAGAGGGAACAAGCATATGCGTACCCTAAATAACACTGAGTGGGGGGGGGGGGGGGGGCGGGCATTTGCCACCGTGACCCAGGTGAGGTAAATGGGGACCTGGTATTTTTTGAAACGCAGCGCGCGTATCAGCTGCATGATGCAATATTGTAGAGCGCTTATAGACGGATAAAGTAAGACAAGTGTTTAGGCGCTATACAGTGTGAGTCAAAAAAAACTTTACACCTAGAAAAATGCTAATAATTTTAAGAATCGTTTATGAAAAGTAAATTATTATACACCATATGAAAGAGAGTTTCATCCCAAATCGTTAGGTACCATTTTGGGTGGTACTTGTTCACGCTTGGATAAATAGGAGGCATTGTTTGCGAGAGTGCAAAAATCGACTTGCGCCAAATAATGCTTATGTGATGTTTGAATAAAACAATTGGGATTTCGGTATTAATTCGGTCTTTGCAGATCCAAATAACATCCCTACCAAAATTAATCATGTCACACATATCAAAACACACACAGAGTCACACTCAATAAGTCACACAAACACACGCACACACTCGCACATACACCCACACACACACACACACACTCGCATAGCAAATTTAGATGTGACAGTTTGGATCGGCCTTCTTGGAAATGGAAGTCTTCTTGGACCCTTCTTCTTTGAACAGACAGTGAATGGGGAGCGCTATCTAAGAATGATAGATGATCAGGTCGTCCCGGCTCTGAATCAGATGGCACGATTTAGGCGTCAGAGAAACGGTCCTTTCAGGCACATTTGGTGGGCACAAGATAGTGCCCCTGCTCACAGGACAAGGATTGTGATGACCAGGTTGAGAGAACTCTTCGGGAACAGGATCATCGCTCTGAACGAACCTGTGGAGTGGCCACGTCGATCCCCGGACCTAACACCGCTTGATTTTTTCGTCTGGGGTTATCTCAAGTCTCGGGTGTACCAGAGCCCACCTGCGAACCTCAACGACCTACGAGAGAGGATCAGGCCGGATTGAGAGCGAAGCACTTGGGAGAGACAGGCGCATGCTTCGTCGAGTGTTTCAGGAGATGCTCCATCGCGCTAGAAAGTGCATCGAAAGGGATGGAGGTCATGTCGAGGAGTAGATGAACGGACAGTTACTTGCTGTTCACAAATGAAGCCTTAAAGGATCCATGATGATAAGCATTTGAATTAACATTATCATCATAATTATGATGATCGTTAACAATTTGAAGATCCAGTAAAAAATAAAGTATTTTACTCCAAATGAACACCATTATCATATGTTTGTGTGTGTGCGCGTGTGTGTGGGTGGGTGTGTTAGTGTGTGTGTTTCATATGTGCGTGTGCGCGTGTGCGCGTGTGTGTGTGTGTGACTTTGCTACTGAAAAAAGCATCTGCAATGCATCTCATTTCATACATTCAATTCATTCTCTCACTTTAAGACTTTGGCGCAATTCGATTTTTGCACTCTCGCAAACAATACCTCCTGTTCATCCAAGCGTGAACACATTCCACCCAAAAATGGTACCAAATGATTCAGGATAAAACACTCTTTCATATGATGTATAATACTTCACTGTTCATAAATTATTTTTTAAATTATTAGTAATTTCCTAGGTGTAAAGTTTTTTTTTTGACTCACACTGTATACGCAAATATAACTATTACTAATCATAATTGATAAAACCCCTTCAGAGACCAAAATACTAAATTATTCAAATATTTGATATTTCCGAATCGGCAATAGGGGTAATTTGTATACAGTGGAAGTACCCCCCCCCCCCTCCCCCACCCACCCACCACTCTGAGGTTGGAGGGACCGCACTCGTGTTCCCGAAATCTTCGGTAACAAAGTACTACCCGTAATGGGCGCTATAATGTATTATAAGCAAAAGGCCCGTATTGACTATACAAACCGGAGAAAGTGAGGTTCTCTCAAAGGGAGAGAACATGCAAACGTTCTCATATAACAGGCGCGGATCTACGGGGGGGGTTTAGGGGGTTTAAACCCCCCCCCCCCCCCCTTGGGTGGCCCAAAAAAAAAAAAAAAAAAAAAAAGGGAAAAAAAAAGAAAAAAAGAAAGAAAAAAATTGTGTTAATAGATGCCAGGAAAACATCACTTACGGGGTTCAAATAAACACCCCAAAAAAAATCGGCTCGCCGCTTCGCGGCTCGTGGACGATGCTCCGCATCGTCATTATTTTGGTCAAACCCCCCCCCCCTTAGCAAAAAGCTAGATCCGCCCCTGTATAATTCAGTCTTTACCACAGTGTAATTTTAATTGTTTTACTTCCTCGTGTTGACTCATTTTCCCCATTCTATTTTCAGCATTAGATGTATATACCATAAACTGAAAATTAACGCATGCGGAATACGCCATGATACTAAATAATTTGAAGTATATTTTCCTGGTAATAACAATGTCTACAAGAGATTAAACGCACTGTTCGTTTTGTGGTGCAATTTGATACTTCAAGTTGTCTCAGTTCTCTCCAGTTTCAGGGCTTCAGGTATTATGAGAAAGCTGAATTTCAATGTTACACATTAAAATGAATGGAGAAATCATGACTGTGTAATACTAGTAACCCTTAGTATTTTGCACGTATAATAATTGTTCAACAACTATACACAAAATACATTTTAAAAAATTTCCAAAACTTTGGGGCACACGAATAAAATGTATGCACTTCCCTTTTCCTTTATTTTCTCTGTTGGGCTAAGCTGGGGAACGCAATTGCCCCCGGCCGCGTTTTTTTTCTTCGGCGGCACAGATTGGGGTTATGTGCGTGTTGAGCCTATGGGAAAGTTTAGGGTTTGGGTTAGGACAAGACCTCTTTTAAAATAAAAGCCCCAATCTATGCTGCAGAAAATAACGCTCTATGCATTATACTATTGTAAGGGCCTATCTAAGTTATGGTATCTATACCAGCGAGAGAGACAAAATGTAAAAAATTGGGCCCCATCCTCGCCGCGCGCACCCATTTAGCCCGCGCGCGACGCGTGACCGATAGGCGATATACATGGCCGATAATGAACAGTCAATTGCTTGTGACTGCTCTGCCACCAATTGAGAAAGCTAATAATTTGGTAGGCCTACGACTTGTTTTGTGATCTTGTTCGGTTTTCCGTCTTTGGTGAAATGATTTTATTATGCTTTTATTGTTATCATGTGTGCCAGTTTGATCTAACTTTACTCTTGACTTGTCTTGACTTAAGAATTAGACGTCGACTGGGTCTAGATCTAGACTAGAGAGAGTCTAAGTTAGGTCTAGTCTAATCTCGCATTTTTGCAGCCTGGGACTGGTAGTGGTACTGGTAGGTGAAATCAAGAGAAGATATGAACACATTGTTTAAACAAAATTACAGCCAGGAGATCTAGGCCCTACCTAACCAGTATTGTAACTGTTAAGACAAGAGTTACGACCTGGATCAAGTAAGAACTGTCTAGACTCTAGGCTCTAGCCTAATATTTTAGAATCTAGCCTAGATCTAGATCTAGGTTCATGTAGATCTAGATCTAAAGTTAGATCTAACGTTAGATTCTAGTTTTCTAAATTCTAGTGTTACAAATACAGTGTAGATCTAGATCTAACGTTAGACTCTAGATCTAGGCGCCTTAGACTAGTTACGTATCATCATATGCCCGGGGATTATGCATCCTACACCGGAAAATGACAACTAACTTTTAGACAAGTCTAACTTTTTGTTAGACCTAGATCTAGAATCTAGACCTAGGTCTAGAAATCTATGTCTAACTTTATACATTTGCACCAATGCAGCTTTATTGTCGGCAAACTGCCACTTTTCCCACTGATCATATAGACTAGATCTATATCTAGACTAGATCTAGTCTATATCCTAACTTAGGCTAGATCTACATCATACATGCATACCAAACCTTCCACTTTTGAATGTCTTATTAACTCTTGAAATTTATGGGTCAAAATCGACATCCATGTTGAAAATATTGCAAGCCGTGTTAAACTCTCGCTGCGTCAATCTCATCCCTTCTAGTCTACGCCGAAGGCAAAATGATTATGAAGAAAAAACTGTGCGCCATCTACACGTTCGTAATGGCGTTATCACAGATTATTTTTCGGCCTTGCAAATATAGATTCTAGATTCTATCTGTTGTGATCCTGAAGGTAATACTCAATAAATGAGGTGTCATATGAAAGGGCAGATTAATTCCCATATTTCCAAAGGGGCTGCATTAGGAATTCTAAAAATATCTTGGGTCAAAACAGCGATTTAAATGCGTTTCCATGGCAACTCTGGAGATTTCCAACTTTTGAGATATGCAGCCCCGATCGATCAGTAGATCTAGTCCCAGTCCTAAGGAATATGTCTAGGCCCCCTATGCGCTTATTTTTTCGCTACCCCCCCCCCCCCCAGGGATCACGTACGATTTAAGTTTGAAAATACCCTTCCCCCACTTTTTGCATAGATCTACAGCCTAATGCATTAGAATGCAGCTGTTGAGCAAAAAATGATAACTCGGCGTGAACCACTTTTTTGTCCATTCTGACCAAAATGCTATGAATATTGTAGAGTTTTTGAGGGGCTGTATCTTTTGATAGAAACATTGGTGAGTGTTGAAATTTGAAATGTATTATTCTGATTACATTTTTTATTCAAATATCCAATAAATATGGTGAAAAACGATCCCAAATTGAAAATTGAAAAATCGTTCAGACACCCTAATAATACCCTATCACAGTATCAGTTATCACTTTTCATTTACAATTTTGATGACATCTTCTCTCGACAGAAGATTCCTAGACTGACCCTTGTTCGTAAGTTCCACATTTTCGAAGCGGACGCAAAAGACAGCACAATTTGCCTTTCTTTTGTCAATATTGTCATAATTTCAAACCCAATTCAAAAGATGCTCTGGGTAATTTTAGATTCCTCTTCCTATTGGAAGTATCAAATTTTTGAAACGCAGACTAAAACAACAGTGTATTTGATTACGAAAATAACAATGGTGTAAATTTCACAAAGACAACCCTGAAACAACGTTTCTGAAGTGTTGTATGTCGTGATTGAGAATCAGTGTTTTAGATAGTTCACGAAGGATAAGTGAGGGAGGGGGTTTAAGGAAATTAAAGAAGGTTGGTATAGGATATGCATCATTTATTTCCATAGGGATCCTGCAGCCAGGTCGAAAGAATTATAGACAACAGAGAGCGTATGAGCGAAACCGGACCCCTCCCCCTCCCCCTCCCCCTCCCGAATTTGGAATATATTATCTACATCTATTTGGGCAACCGTCACCTCGCGTTCGGGCCCGGTTCGGGCAGCAAGGTAGCCGAATTTGTATCTTTTTTACATCGTGTGCAGTGTGTTTTGATGACGAACTAACAATTCTAACCACTTGAGCAAAAGGTTTTACTCTCTCCTCCGTGGCGAAAGTTTACCCATACACCTGTGCGCTTGGCTGACTGTTTATCCGTATGTAGTGGCGGATCCAGGGGGCGGGGGCTCTGGTCCCCACCCCTGGTGGAAAAACAGGTAAAAACACGTTAATGTTACCTTTATTTGGAGACGCCCCCCCCCCCCTGGGTCTCAAGGGGAGGGGTGCGATTTTTAAATTTCGAGGAAAAAAAAATAGTGCTCACTAGGTCTACCCCCTATTCACCAGCTGGCTGTGTCGACGCTAAATATTTCCAGAACAAATTGCCCCCCCCCCCCGCTTATTCACCGGCTGGCTGTTTCGCCGCTCAATATTTTCTCACGAATTGGGGCCCCTCTTTGGCCCCCTCCCATGCCGCCGGCTGGATCCGCGCCTGTCCGTATAAAGGTATATATGTATGTGAAAGGTTATTTGTATAATCTAACTGCAGCTACAAAGGGGGGGGGGGGGGGCATTTTATTACTTTTGATACAAATGATCATATAATATATAATTTTTTTTTGCATACAGTATATTTATGTATTCGTGCAAATTAAATATTTGTTTCCGTGGTCAAACGTTCCTCGTCGCTCGGCATGTTGGTTTTACAGTCTACGACTGCAGCAACTAAAGAACTAGAAAGATCATTGATGTGTATGTGGACAGTATAAAGGTCACCAACATCTCAGTATCCACATACATAAATGATATTAACAAACTGCACGGTTTGCAGTATAACGTCATGCTTAAATAGGACTTATTAGACCTTTTGTATTTAGTACTCTGAACATTGACTCTGTGTTAAGAATGTAAAGCGACGCCCCTGCATGCCGCGCCAGTGGTATGTACAGACCTTATTACAATAAATTGTAATGTAATGTACACAGCGGTTAAATTTCCAAAAGTTGCCTGACTTTATTTCAGTGCATAATACCCAGCATAGAAGCTGTGACGAATGATAAACACAAAGAGAAAGAGAAACGAGGAGTGTGAAGTCGCATAGCGATTTTTCGTTTTCTGTCTTTTTCTTCTTTCTTCACTAAACAGTAAACAAAATCTTACTTAAAACCAGTACATTGTTTGCACAATCGTATTATAAGACTCATACTAATATATTCATCCAATGTTGTAATAAGTATTTATTTGTTTTTTATATGAATATTTTTACTTCTTTTTTGTCTCCTTTAATGATATTGGATTATCGGAGTCCGCTCGCTATTCATGATAAGGGCCACTATTCATAATGACCGCTATTCATGAGGACCGCTATTCATAACATTAGAAGAGGGTCGCTATTCATTAAATACAAAATCGGGGTCGTCATTTATAGGGGTCCCTACACTCTTATTTCCACGGAGTCAAATTTCACTCTAAATGGCGTCAGCTGGGAGTCAACTCTATTCCTAGTTAAAGTGACACGGATTCCGAATCAATTTGACTCGGATTGTGTGGCATCAGCTGAGAATTGACTCAATTCAGAGTCAAGATGACTCCTTTTCCGTGTCAGTTTAACTAGGAATAGAGTTGACTCCCAGCTGACGCCATTCAGAGTGAAATTTGACTCCGTGGAAATAAGAGTGTTTATACAGAAGAGGGTCGCTCACCCTCTTTTCGTATTATGAATAGCGATCCTTAGGAGTAGTGACCCCCAATTTAAATTATGAATAGCGCCCCTCTCCATGAATAGTTGCCCCCTTTTCGTTTTATGAACAGCGGTCCTTCACGTTTAGGTAGTTCCGCGTTAGGAATAGCGGTCCTTATGACTAGCGAGGTAATCCTGGATTATTATGTGGTTCATTCCTCTGCTATCAGCTAATGAGGAGAACCTGTTGTACAGGAATTTGTTAGCCGGTTTCTTTTCTTTTCTTTTCTTTCTGTCGTAAGTTGGCTATACATGTACCTCATTTTCTTGCATGAAGGCTTATTTGTATACTCTGTCATCAGGCCATTGGTATACTCTTCTGTGCTACTGGAAATTAAATATGTGTAATGAAATATGAAACAAGACCGATTATTTTACAGAAACATGTACATGTAGTTGGTAATAACTTTTTTGTTTTGTTGTTGATTTGATTCTATTTATTTTTCCACTCAAATATCTACAAATTAAATGACATATATAAACCATACAATAATACAATATATAATAGAACAAATGAATTATACAAGTAACGAAATACTGACAAGTATATTCGTAATCAAATAAGTTTACAGAGTACATTCTTCTTGCTGAATTAATTATTTTATTTACTCTAATGATTTTGGTAATTATCAAGTTAGGTTTCTAAATGAAAAAAACTAAGAACCAAATTTTGAAAATCTGTCATGGACGAGACTATCTTGAGAATGTTACCGAGGTCAAATATTTAGGCGTAACCCTTGACCAAAGTCTAAGTTGGACACCACACATATTGATTGTGACTAATAAGATTAATCGGGCTATTGCATGCACTAGAAGGATTAAGTGTTACTTTTAAAGTTGAACCAACGCCTACTAAAAAATCTTCATTACTCATTCTTCCACATATAGATTACTGTTCAGTTGTTTGGGCAAGTGCAAAAAGAAAGATTTACTCAAATTACAGAGGACGCAGAACAGATGCAAGATTAGTCCTTAATGCAGACTATCTAACCCCAAAAGACACCACGACTGCATTTTCGTCTCCAAAATACTCAATAATCTAGCCCCTTAATATTTAGAACCTTTTGCTTGTAAACGTCCAGTTTACTATGTTACTCGTCATTCTACCTTAAATCCCTTATTTATCCCGAAACCTAAGACTGAATTTAAAAAACAATCTTTTTCTTTCATCGCTCCAAGCATCTATAACAATTTACCGACGCATATTCGCACGGCAATTTCACTCCAAATGTTCAAAAACCAAATTAAGTCACTCCCTCCATCACTTTAATGCATGCACTGGTACCTAATGTTATATCATGACTTTTACCACACAATTAGTTTTGTTTGTTTGTTTGTTTATAGTTGTGTAGTGTAATAGTTTTTTTTCTTACCTTATACCCGTTTTATTTTATGTCTATTTTTATGGCATGTGTATTTGTATTTGTATATTTTATTGTATCAATAATATCTTAAATGTTTAATATTTTAGGCCTTATGTTCATTTTGATCTTAAAAAAAATTCTTCTTCATTATTTGATATAATTTTTATCAATCTCTTATGGTATGTTGTTTATATAATGTCTTTGTTTTCTACAATGTATTCTATTTGTTTGTAAATCTTTGTATGTACAGGGCTCTTTTGTAAAGCAGGCCTTTGGCACTGAAAAGACTATACCCTGTTTTTGAATCAAACTGAGTAAATGAGGATCTCTTTCCGATCTTTGGTAAGGGGAATACCCGCCCAGAAAGTAAAGTTGTACTACTGTTGATATTCTAGTTGAGCGAGACAGAATCGTAGCTACCCCCTCCCGTTTTATTGATTAAAAGACAGTAATCGAATCACATTAGAATCGAGAGAGAATGAGATAGAGACAAATAAATGAAAATGCAGCAAATATGACATGGATACATAATTATAACAAGTAGGAATTTTTATTTCCTCCAATTACGAAAACAAAAATCAAGTTTACCATCCGTTTTTGCCACTCGATATTCAATTTAATTGTAAATATTCATATAAGTCTAAAATCTTGAAATGGAGAATTTGCTCTGAAATTTACAAATGTACATATTAGTCCAATGAAAGAAACATGTAAATTACAAATTTATTGTCTTTATAACCAAACGTTTTAATCAAAGGTAGTGGAATTTATGGTTTTATTGCTCTTTGTTTTTTGGTTGATAAGCGTTGTTTGTTCCAGTCCAAACTGGTTTTTACAATGTCTAATTCAATAAAAAGCTGTACACAAATTTTTGGCTCTATTTACAGAAAGAGCAGGTGGGAGAGTTTTATTTATATGTTATGTAGAAAAAATTCAATCAGTGCATTTGCTTTATGAAAAAGTTCGAAATAAAATCACCAAGTACAAATTGAGCTAAAATTACTTGTAGGCCTATGTATTTTATCCCATTTTATGGAATTTAAATTAGAGAGGTCATTCCAAAAGGATTATGATTATTAGAGATACTTTCTTACATCATAATGTGACAAGCATATTTCGGAACTATCTGCGTTTTTTCAAAGCTTGTCAATTATTCTATCAAACATTATCTTGACAATGTTCGGCAGCACTGAAGCCTCGTATGTGTATACGCAGTTAATCCAACGAATGATGTCGATTTTATGGATTCTTGACATGTTTTTGCTATGCTATTGTACGTATAATTTTTCAAAGGAGGTGTTCAAACATTAATGGTCGAGCGACGATTGCTCCGGGCTTTATTTTGTCAAAGATAATAAATTCTCGTAACCTACATAGTGCATACTAAATTGTATTCAAGATCGAGGCAAAGTTGCACGATGTAATATGATAAAGAAAACACAAGTTGGACATAAAATGATATTGATAAAACTAGAAATAAATTGTCTTGGAATGAAATCGATTAAAGTGCTTACGCTGTTCCAGTGAGAGTACACAATCTAGCTGCCCTTGGGGTGTTGAGACCAAGTAAACACAGAAATCCTGAAGATTAATAGAATATTTAGTTTTTTTTCATAACCAATACAAATATCTCCAACAACAATAATGTTATGGTTGCATGTATATTTAATAGGAGTACTAAAAGCAATATGTTCACAAATTGGGCCCATTAAATCAGACCCCTGCAACCATACGGTAACCATAGTAACCTTGCAGGTATAAACTTCAGTTAATGAGGATTGGTGATTTAATCATATTATCATCAATTAGAAGACCATGACTTGTGATTGAACACACGTTTCAAATTTGCCAATTGTTACACTGCACAAGGACGTATCAAACTTCCAACGAATTCAACGATAATTGTGTTTTTATTGATATAAAAACGGTCTTCGGTTCTATGATGAGAAGAACATGTGACCATCACCATTAATGACACGCGTTCCCTTTTCTTTATATTGTGGTATGTGATTACTTTCGTGATAAATCCTCAATGTAGCGGGTTATTGGCTATGTGTCATTACTATTATTACCTGTTGTATTATCACGGAATCAATTTCTTCTCAAACATGGTGCCTCCTTCTGGTGTCTACTATATTTTATTTTACCAATATTTATATTTAACTCTTTGTTGAGTTTTTTTTAATACGTCACATATTCTGAAAACCGTCACATCTCTTTCCAAATGCCATTCTAAACTAACGAATAACGAAACAACCCCAATAGCATTGTCATCGAAGAGCAGAAAGAGTTCTTCCGTATAAAGATCCGAATAATGGTTACACAACTTGGGATATAGATAAGAACATCCCAGAATTTATTTCCGTATCATTTCACCGAACAAAGCGTGTTCTATACAGGGGGTCTATTCGCTATTCATAAGGACCGCTATTCATAAGGTCCACTATTCATAAGGACCGCTATTCATAACGTGTAAACTCCCGTACTTCCGGGTCCGCTATTCATAATGGCAAAAGAGGGTCACTATTCATAATGAAATAAGGTTCGTTAATCATAAGGACCGCTATTCATAACGTGAGATGAGGGTCGCTATTCATAATTCATATTAAGGGTCATTAATCATAAGGACCGCTATTTATAATATGAAATCAGGGTCGCTATTCATAATACGACGAGAGGGTCGCTATTCATAATACGAAATAAGGTTCATTACTTATAAGGGTCGCTATTCATAACACAGGAAGAGGGTCGCTATTCATAATACGAAATGAGGGTCGCTATTCATAATAGGAGAAGAGGGTCGCTATTCATAATAGGAGAAGAGGGTCGCTATTCATAATAGGAGAAGAGGGTCGCTATTCATAATAGGGGAAGAGGGTCGCTATTCATAATAGGAGAAGAGGGTCGCTATTCATAATAGGAAATGAGGGTCGCTATTCATAATAGGAGAAGAGGGTCGCTATTCATAATAGGAGAAGAGGGTCGCTATTCATAATAGGAGAAGAGGGTCGCTATTCATAATAGGAGAAGAGGGTCGCTATTCATAATAGGAGAAGAGGGTCGCTATTCATAATAGGAAATGAGGGTCGCTATTCATAATAGGAGAAGAGGGTCGCTATTCATAATAGGAAATGAGGGTCGCTATTCATAATAGGAGAAGAGGGTCGCTATTCATAATAGGAGAAGAGGGTCGCTATTCATAATAGGAGAAGAGGGTCGCTATTCATAATAGGAATTGAGGGTCGCTATTCATAATAGGAAATGAGGGTCGCTATTCATAATAGGAGAAGAGGGTCGCTATTCATAATAGGAGAAGAGGGTCGCTATTCATAATAGGAGAAGAGGGTCGCTATTCATAATAGGAAATGAGGGTCGCTATTCATAATAGTAGAAGAGGGTCGCTATTCATAATAGGAGAAGAGGGTCGCTATTCATAAAAGGAGAAGAGGGTCGCTATTCATAATAGGAGAAGAGGGTCGCTATTCATAATACGAAATGAGGTTCGCTATTCATAATAGGAGAAGAGGGTCGCTATTCATAATAGGAGAAGAGGGTCGCTATTCATAATAGGAGAAGAGGGTCGCTATTCATAATAGGAGAAGAGGGTCGCTATTCATAATAGGAGAAGAGGGTCGCTTTTCATAATAGGAGTAGAGGGTCGATATTCATAATACGAAATGAGGTTTGCTATTCATAATTGGAGTAGGGGGTCGCTATTCATAATGCGACGAGAGGGTCGCTATTCATAATACCGAAAAAGTCAAAATTACATAAGCAATAAACTAAATGTTAATAAGAAAGCGACATACTGGACACCCCATGGCTACAGCGTAGGCCGGGGGGGGGGGTGGGGTAGGCCACATGGTCCCAAACATTTGAAGGAAATATTTATTGAAAACTCACATTTCTGAAGAAAGAAAGGCGTGCCTAAATAATGAACGTGTCCCATCATTCCGGTCACCAGCCCCCCCCCCCCCCTGCCCCCCCCCCCCTCCAATTCGGCCCACCCTCCCGGCAGTATTCCCTTGGTACATGTACATATTAGCGACAATTCTCGTCCAAGTAGTTCATAGATGGCGTAGCCTGTGTGTGTTTAAGGGTTAGGGCGGTGGGGTTGTATCAGTGTTGCCTTCAAGGGGTTGATCTATCATGTATCTTATCCTCAGCAAAGAAAGAAAGCGACAGAGAGGGGGTTGTAGGGACTTAAGTTATATACCATATTCAAGCTTTTCGTAAATATACAATGTCGCACGACATATTTTCCATATAAGTAAGGAAATTGGATACTCAAAATCAGATACGATTTTTTTTTTACCGTAAGACATTATGTTAACGGTTGCATCCCCTGTATTGTGTATTTTTAAAAAATAATTTACTTTTTAGCTTTGATAATTATAGACATCCCCATAATCTAGCTCATATATTCCCCCGCTACAGCGGTGAAAACAAGAAGGAAAACACACATAATCCTATCGTCATTTGTCCCGCTCGTGGGAAATCTTGCCCCACCACCCTGCACCCCCCCCCCGACTGAGCTTATCGTGGCTACGCCACTGACACATTAAGTAGAAAAAGCATGCTCATTATTATAGCCATTTAAGGACTTAGTTTGCTATTTTAAGAAACTAGTTATTGTTTATACGAAAAAATATCTTTGTAGAAAGTAACTTTTAGTAGGACTTATGGAACTACAAATTATATATCCTTAGTCAGATCCAGGCACACAGAAGCTCTTCAATTTCAGCCAATGAAGAGTTTCAAGATTTCAGTTTTCCATGAATTATCATGCGTCAGGATACTAATAATCATATTAATTAACCTTACTTGATTTATCCAAAAACTTGATCTCCTGAAACGTTCTGAATATCGAAAACAAACGGAGTTTGACCGGACCATTAGCCTATACACTGTGAAAAAGTTGGGCAATATTGTTTAAATTGGCGTGGGGTCCAGGGGCAAAGCCCCGGTAAGGGTCAAGGAAGCTCTCGTGTTTTAAGCATTAAAATAAGGTCAGATGAGCTTCCAGGGGCCTGCCTACGGGCCTTTGGTGGGGTCTGCATGCCCCCGGAAGCTCGGGGGTTTTAAGCATTTAATTACGGTCAGATGAGCATATTTTGATACCTCATTTGTGAAACCGGCAGGTCACTTTTCATTCTTTCTTTATATTTCCCCATTAACATACTTTTTCAAAAGGGTGTGTGTGTGGGGGGGGGGGCTCGGGGGCTCGGTAGATACTGGGCTTAGGTCCAATTGTCAGGTCCAATTCCGCTCAGTAATTTGTAGGTCCATAAGTCCTAAATAAAAATTACTTTCTACAAAAACATTATTGTCGTATAAACAATTACTAGTTTCTTAAATAGGGCCTGCTTGACGTACTTAATATCTCAGTGGCGTAGCCTGGATAAGATCAGTCGGGGGCAGGGTGGTGGGGCAAGATTTCCAACAAGGAGGAAAATTTACGATAGGATTACATGTGTGTTATGTTTTACTCTTTTTTCGTCACCACATGAGCGGGGGTTGGCTCTATATAATTATCAAAGATAACAGATAAAATATAATTACTTTAAAAAGAGACAACCATTCAGGGCTATATATCGCCCCCCCCCCCCTACAGGACCAGGAACGTAGCCGAGGGGGGGGGGGGGCGTATTATGAATAGCGAACCTCATTTCGTATCATGAATAGCGACTGTCTACTCCTATTATGAATAGCGACCCTCATTTCTTTTTTATGAATAGCGACCCTAATTTCGTGTTATGAATAGCGACCCTCATTTCGTATTATGAATAGCAACCCTCTACTCCTATTATGAATAGCGACCCTCATTTCTTATTATGAATAGCGACCCTCAGTTCGTATTATGAATAGCAACCCTCTACTCCTATTATGAATAGCGACCCTCTTCTCCTATTATGAATAGCGACCCCCTGCTCCTATTATGAATAGCGACCCTCATTTCCTATTATGAATAGCGACCCTCATTTCGTATTATGAATAGCAACCCTCTACTCCTATTACGAATAGCGACCCTCTTCTTCTATTATGAATAGCGACCCTCATTTCTTATTATGAATAGCGACCCTCTACTCCTATTATGAATAGCGACCCTCTTCTTCTATTATGAATAGCGACCCTCTTCTCCTTTTAAGAATAGCGACCCTATTCTCCTATTATGAATAGCGACCCTCTTCTTCTATTATGAATAGCGACCCTCTTCTCCTATTATGAATAGCGACCCTCATTTCTTATTATGAATAGCGACCCTATTCTCCTATTATGAATAGCGACCCTCTTCTATTATGAATAGCGACCCTCTTCTCCTATTATGAATAGCGACCCTCTTCTTCTATTATGAATAGCGACCCTCTTCTATTATGAATAGCGACCCTCTTCTCCTATTATGAATAGCGACCCTCTTCTCCTATTATGAATAGCGACCCTCATTTCTTATTATGAACAGCGACCCTCTACTCCTATTATGAATAGCGACCCTCTTCTTCTATTATGAATAGCGACCCTCTTCTCCTATTATGAATAGCGACTCTCATTTCTTATTATGAAAAGCGACCCTCTACTCCTATTATGAATAGCGACCCTCTTCTTCTATTATGAATAGCGACCCTCTTCTTCTATTATGAATAGCGACCCTCATTTCTTATTATGAACAGCGACCCTCTACTCCTATTATGAATAGCGACCCTCTTCTTCTATTATGAATAGCGACCCTCTTCTCCTATTATGAATAGCGACTCTCATTTCTTATTATGAAAAGCGACCCTCTACTCCTATTATGAATAGCGACCCTCTTCTTCTATTATGAATAGCGACCCTCTTCTTCTATTATGAATAGCGACCCTCATTTCTTATTATGAATAGCGACCCTCTACTCCTATTATGAATAGCGACCCTCTACTCCTATTATGAATAGCGACCCTCTTCTTCTATTATGAATAGCGACCCTCTTCTCCTTTTATGAATAGCGACCCTCATTTCTTATTATGAATAATGACCCTTATGAATAATAACCCTTATGAATAACGACCCTCATTTTGCATTATGAATAGCGACCCTCATTTCGTATTATGAATAGCGACCCTCATTTCGTATTATGAATAGCGACCCTCTTTCTGTGTTATGAATACAGACCCTTTTGTAATATTATGAATAGGGACCCTTATGAATAACGACCCCGATTTCCTATTATGAATAGCGACCCTCTTCTACTATTATGAATACCGACCCTCTTCTTTGATTATGAATAGCGGTCCTTATGAATAATGACCCTTATGAATAATGACCCTTTTCTCCAATTATGAAAAGCGGACCTTATGAATAGCGGTCCTTATGAATAATGGACCTTATGAATAGCGGACCTTATGAATAGCGGTCCTTATGAATAGCGACATTGACCCCTATACAGTAATGAGATAATTCGGAAAAACGATATTATTGAACTAGATATTGATTCCGTTGTTTACAGGACATTTAATCATAATGCCTATAGCAAGTATCATCTTCAGATACACTGATAATTGACGGAAAAGGAAGATCCAGATAGCAAGGCGTTGTGAAGTCATATAGTGCGTTCATTCATTTACTAGAAATTTGACTCACTGCAGGAAACATTTCATCAACACATCAATCACAACTACAAAATAATGTCATCCTGGTATTTCATGTATAAGCAGATGAAAATGATGATTGTCATACTTTCCAGCATTTCATTTGCCAGGGGTATGTATATAGGAGCAATTGTTTGCCATGGTTCGGTCATAAATCTCGCTCGTTCAGTTGATAATTGATCGTTAGAGTCTAATTTGAGAATGTCATCGATACAGTCATGTAGTTAACTACTCCCGCGTTTACAGACAAGCGCACATAATCATACAAAAGTGTTATTTATAGTTAGGATTGAATTTGGGTTTTTGTTGGGTTTAGGGTTACATGTAGGATAGTGGAGTTCGTAGTATATTGACTGTCGTACCTCAAAGTATGTGATTGAGTACGGTAATTAAACAGGCATGATTTTGAGGAAAGGTCGTGTCTCCTAATGTTTATCACTTCTGCTGGTCAAATAATACCACCAGTCGCCGAACTGGTCATCTGTTAAACTTGATGTTGAGCATCATTTAGAGATACAATAGATGCATACTGATTGGGGCAATTTGTGAGAATTCAGAAGTGAATTTCGAGGACGTCGAGAAAGAGAGAGGGGTTTGATGGGGGGGGGGGGGGAGAGAAAGTGAGGGAGGTGGGATGGGGATACTGTATATTAAGAGGAAAAGAGGTAAGAAGAATAAAGGCGTTAAGATGGTACTTTCAATTCGAAGAAGTTTTGATAGAAGACAGAGAAACAACATAAAACTGTAAAGAAAGCTGAACTGCTGCAGAGAGCTAGAAATATAGTGTAAGAGATCGAACCAGGGGCGGCGATCTCGGGGGGAAACGTCCCCCCTCAATTTGTTTAGGGGGGGGGCGGAAAATTCGAAAAAGTGCCCCCCAAAAATTATAGCAAATACTGACTGAAGGCTGCATCGATAGACAAATTTAGACATCGATTCTGATACAATAGTGGTAACATGTAGGAACGCAAATGAAAAAGAGCAAACGACAGGAGAAAAACTGCGTACGCGCGAAAGATGGGCATGATAAAAGAAGGAAAGAAAAAAAATGTGGGGAAAAGGGAAGGCGGGTAATAGAGGGACGTTCGTCATCATTGATTGCTTTTTGGTAAATAACTGGAGTAGATGGGTCCCAACGTCCTGCTCGAGAATCGGGTTACACGTAGAACGAGAGGTTTGGACTCATTCAAGAACCAATTGACGTAATGTCGGGAGTCGAAGGGGAGTTGGAGATCGAGGAAGGGTCACGTTATAACAAGACGGGCATAAAATCATCGCGCAATCGTGCTCGCCTTGATCGCATTGCACTTTCGAGGAAATTGAGTAGCCCGGAGCTAAAGTGTCGCCGCGCTTGATTTTATCAACCATGCACGATGACATAATAATATAATCCCGAGCAGTTGAACATGAAAAATTTGTTAATGATGGCTTGTTAATGATGGAAAGCACAAATATAATATGATTTACAAAAAAAAACACTTATAACTTCCATAGAGGAATGTTGTACATGATGGTATTCGGTGCATGGGCAATGGCCGATGAACTTCACAATGAACGAGTGAGACTTTTGACAAAGGCCATTGTTTTTTTTGTTTTTTAATTATCATAATTAAAATTTGTAAGTAAGGGTGATATCATATAATTATCTAAAATGGACAACCTCGAGCAAATTGAGAGCCATACTCATTTTTTATTTCATTTTGATTGCTACAAATTTTTCTTGCATTTACTTTAAATTTCTAATTTATATTGCTAATTTAAATGACAAATCAATATTGGCATTATTCTTATTTTAAATATTAATTTTCTGTTTTTGAATAACAGTCGAAGACAAATAATTCGTTCATAATTTTGTATTTTTAATCTTTAAAAAAACTGCATTCTGATATCTTTCCTCTCATAATCATGTTACGTATGGGCAAACGTATAATCATACAGAGTTATTTACTTCATATATTTTTGTTAAATTTCAGATTGTGAATGTTGTCAACTATGCACGGGCTGTACTCGCCCCAAAAATCCATGTATGATCTCTGCCATGAACATCCTGAAGATCCGAATCGGCATCCTCCGTAAAATCCTCATTCTCGGCATCGTCCTAGTCACGATATCGCTCCTCTACTTCGTCCGACCACTCCAAGAGACCAACGTCAGTCGGTCGTATGTCAGCAGCGACAACGATGGCGAGGTCGGCGGCGGAAAGCAAGACGGGGTAGACTACGATGTGCAATCAGAGTTCATGGGGGTCTTACCTCGAGTTCTGGACTCGGCCAAGAGAAGCGGCGTCGTCAGCCATCTTCGTTCACTTATAGGTAGGTCCTCGTTGCTGAAAGAAAACTACAAATTGTTGCCAATAATGTAGATGAAAACATAGTCGAAAAGGGCTTTAATGATTTCCGTATGCTTGTGTACGTAACGCATTAAAAAAAAGAACCAAATAAAATTCAAGAACAATACAAAAATTTAGTCTGAGAAATATATGTGCAGACGTATCTCCTATCTCAGTACATTATATGAGATGAAAGTGTATTCGCCAGATGATTTTGAATTGGCAGGATGATGGCAAAATGCGCCAAATCTGGAAAAGCGTTTGAACACCATGATGAGCAATGTCTCACAAAGAGATGAAATTGATGTCAATCACAAATCTGTACAAATGGAGATAAGGAATACTGTAGTAAGTTGGCAATCGATGCAGATCACTTGCTTGTAACTCAAGTTGGGATCGTAATTTCATATTGGCGACAAGGCTTTAAAAAAAAATTGTATCGCAATTTTCCGACATAAAAGAGTAAGTGGTATAATTAATCCCTTCGTTCGATGCCCCTGTTAATAGTGCAAAATGAATGGACAGCGTGGCTGCAGAACGTTGACGGTGAAAGGCTTAGATGTCTGGAAGCATTCAATCATGTGTAAATATAACGGCGTCTTACTTAGCTTCTCATATAGCAAGACATTAACGGAGCTCCAGAGCATGATTGGAGGTCGGTAGACTTTTTTTTCTCGGTCTGTCTGGGTATTAAAATCAAAATGGTGTGCTCATGCATGCAGTGTGCGATGTCGGCAGAGTTTGTTGATTAGAGTGGGGGTGGGGGGGGGGGGTACTCGGGGAACTGGAGCACCCCAGCTCAGAGTGAGGACGTCCGTGCCTGGGCACCCCCTCCCCTTCTCCTCGCCCTATAGTTTCGCCCACTTTGAGAACCCTACTTCCATTAAAAATCATTGTGCATCGCCTGGTTGGTCCTGTTCGTCTGCAGCAATTAGCGAAGGTCTTAGAGAGAGGTGTAACCATGCAGGGGCAGAGGGTATATGTGCACCCCTTAATCAAATGGCGAGAAAAAGAGAGAAAATGAGAAAAAGAAATGGTACCTGAAATAGAAGACACTGCGACCCCTTCTACACCCTCTCCCCAATCCATCCAAAGAGAATGACCAACACCCCTCCCTCCATGTCTGTCCCACCATACGCCTTTGACCGTAGCCGACCTTATTGTAGATAATACCATACCGCGAGACGGCATCTCAGTTGACAGACAAAGTAGAAGGCAATTGATAGAGTTAACATAAGAAAATAAGCAATTCGATGCTTGTGTTGAACTTATAAGAACACCTCTGCTAATGCCACTGCCAACTGTAGAAGGCGTACGTTGTACATTGTACATTGGACCATGGAGTTACTAGTAACTCCATGATTGGACTCTACCAATACAGCACTGCATTGAAATGTGATTTGAAAACAGATGATTTAATGGAGGATATGTCGCATGTGAAATGTGATATTTAAAGTTGAAGTCAAAGGGAACTTCGTACAAACTGAAGTAATAATGGGGGCAATGAGTTCAATCATGACAAGAACGGAATCTGTCAATTACAGAAAGAAGAAACATATCTGCCAACGATCCCTATTTTGGAGGAATTATTCTTATTTTTGTTTGCCTTTAAATTATGCTAAGAAGCCCTATTCCACTCGCTTTCTGAGAAAGGAAAACATCTGTGTAAAAGTATGGAAAATACAATATCTTCCTAATGTTGGCTTCGGAGATTCCTCATGTTTTGCTGTAGTTTTTTTTTTTTTTTTTTTTTTTTTATTGGGGGGGGGGGATGAAAGGTTGGCATGAATGGAAATATTAACTTAACACGAAGGGACATTTTCGGGATATGATAGGAATTACGGTTGTTTAATATTTAATCTTGCCAATCTCTTTTTTGTTATATTATTATTCCCACTATTTCTTGATAGTAATCAAACATGTAGTATTACTCTGTCAAATACTCTCTCTCTCTCTCTGTCTCGGATCTCCCCCCCCCCCCTCCTCTCTCCTATCTCACTTCCTCTCCTCACTCCCACCCCCTCTCCCTCACTCTCTCTCTCTCTCTACTATCCATCTAGGTCTTGGGTGGAAGGATAATAGCGGTACATCTTCGAAAACGGAGATTAAATTTGATTCGCATGCCGAACGTTTGTTGGATATCCTAGAAGTAAATCTCTTCCAGAATAAAACGAACGCTACCGATGAAGTAACTGTTATCAAGCCGTCAAGGAAAGAAGGGTAAGTTTACATATCAAATCCAGTTTCTCGTAATTTTGTATCAGAATTGTGTGAAAAATGGTTGAAAATTTAAAGAAAGTGCTCCGGAGACTATTATCCCGCGGTCAGTTTCCTACCAAAGTTATTGAATTCATAATCGAACCTGCGTCGTGCACAATAGCTAACGGTGGACCCAACATAAAATATAATCCTAGACTCAAACCTAAACTAAACCACAATCGTAATCCTAAGTTCCTAACCCTAATCCTAACCCTATTTCAAATCGAATTCCTCAATAAATTACCACACTATACGATATGAAACATTATTCTCCGATTATTGTGTCCAAGCCATCTTTTCCCAATGGATTAATTTTCTTCCCCACCCACCACGCCACCTCCGACAAAAACAAACAAACAAACAAACAAACGAACCTTTTTTCTTTTTTTTCAGTCTGTTTGGTATTTCAAGGTCTTTTGAACATCAGCTGTATTATAATGATGCACAAATTATTCCCATGATAATTTGTTATTATTGTTCGGACTGAAAGGTTTTTGCAATGGTATTAGAAACTATTTAGTCGAAACAGATCCCAACGCCTACTAATTGCATGAGAGGCGTTTTCCCAGTAATGGCTAATTAGCAATACTCTTTTTAAAATATCTATAACTCCACTTGATGGTCTCAGAAACCAAGACTGTTGCGTTTATTTCAATTATCAAATTCAAATAAGGTAATGATCATAACATGGTTAGATTTGTTTTTGTTTTTTGTTGAAAGCTCTACTGAACAAAACACAACAAAATAATAGCGTGTTCCTTTTTCAATTTGTTTTCTTTTGTTTTGCTTTTGGTTTACAAAGGTACCTTGTATACGTTTTCATCAAGCTTTGAATAAGAATATGAACAAACCATATCAAAATCAAATTGAATTCTTCATAAATTACAACACTCTCCAATATTAGAAAATAACCCATTATTTTCACCTCGTGTCCGAGTCATCATTTCCCATTGAATACATTTTCTTCCCTGCCTACCCCGCGCCCCCTAAAAAGAAATCAGTTCACCTTTCTTCCAGTCTGCTTGGTTAGTATTACAAGGTTATTTGTAACATCAGCTGTATTGTATGATGCACAAATTATTCCCATGATTACAATGGTATTATAAACTAACTAATCGAAACAGATCCCAACGTGAATGATCGCGTGAGAAGTCCTTTTCCAGTGACCGCCATTAAATTAACAATGCCTTTTAAAAGATATTCATAATCTCAATGGCTGCCAAAACTAAGGCTGTTGTGAAATACGCTATTAACAAAGCAAAAGAAAATGTTCAGGTGCCTTCTGTTGTACCAGCCTTGTCCTATTTTAAGGTTTCCTTCAGAATCATTTGTACAAATTAGTTTTTTATTAAATAATGGCTGTTCCTCTTGCATTTCTCTTTGTGTGTTTCGGTTTGGGTTATATTCAGGACAAGGATTTAAACCATTTTTTTTTTACATCAGATTTTGAGTCACCCTGATTAAATAATTTTTTTTATTTCATATTTTAAAGTCACATATGTATGAATACCTCATATTTTGTGCAAAAGGTCATATTTTTGTCATTCGTTCATTTTCAAACAATGAAAATATGTTAAGAGTGGTCTTAATATCGCGCTATTTGTGTGTTTTATGAAAATCATACTCTTTCTCGCCATACATCATTGTGAGTATGCTCAAACCATTTTTTTTTGTATTGTCTGCTTACCCTCATAAATCACAATTACGTTTGTTGCCTTGGCGCGATGTATTTTATGCATCGTTTCCATGGCAACTCATTGTCAGGACTTATCCAAATTGCAGAAAACCTGATCGATTTCATCCGTATTCTAACCTTAACAAATATTTTCCTCATATGGCCAGCATTCACCGTTCAACGTCTGATGAAGGAGAAATAATAGTTGGTGATGGCCTTCAATGTATTCCGGGGAAATCGCGAGACAGAATGTTAAACCTGTTTGGTAACGGGTATGTGCAACCGTGTCATTTTCTGTTACACATTCTTGTAATGAGTAATGCCCTGTGCACACAAGGCGTCACTTCACTGACACGGTACCGCGTCAATATAGCTGCCTTGGCGCAGCCCCTTGACGCACCAAGTGAGAGGGATATCATCCAAAAAAGGATGATTGCAAAATGAACAGTGCGATATTGAGTTGAATAACTTGAATTACTGGTGCGTGCTAAATTTGTTCATAAGCTGTATTGGCGCAGATAATAACGCAATGAAAATGACGCCTTGTGTGCAACAGAATAAGAGAAGCAGAATTCATGCTGATTGAAAGATACTATGTCCCTTTTTTAGTTAACATCAAATTCTGTAGAACTTGGCAGGAATTATGAATATGTCATGTATACCCTATCTTTTTGAAATTTAAACATTAGCTGTGTCCTATAGTATTCAAAGTATGCAAGGAAACCCTGTTTACCTTCTAGACTTCAGTGTCAGACACTATCGAGTGACTGACTGGCCTCTTTTTTTCTATTTTGTAATAGCATACATAAAATGAGCTGTAACAATAACCCACTACTTGTAAGGCCAAAATTAAACTGTTTTAATCTTTGTGCAGCACAAAACGTACGACCATTCGGTAAAAGGGTCTGAAAATCATACTATTACTTAGGTTATTCCATCACTAAGTCGATTCGACAAGTAATGGTTGTTATTATCCCATTTAAAGACACTTTCAAGCCCTTTCGTTTTGAGGGAAGTTCTAAATTAGTATTGTCTCTCAAATGCCGTTTGAATTTAACCTTTTCAATTTGTTTTGGCCTGCAAATGGACATAGTACCTTTCAGCCAAGATTTGATCTAAGCCTGATTTACAGATGCATCTACTATTTTGTGTACATGATTGTTGTGATTATTCGATATTTGGGGTAACTATGTGCGATGTTTCTTTCTTCAACACGGAATGCGTGTGAACAAATAAAAAATTCTGAATTGGATAGCTAATTTTACAGTGCTTAAATTGTGATTTGCGAAAAGAAAGTGGTTACAATGTTGAAGGTACATGAACTGAAGGGCTACCCTTGACAAGCGTCTTTATGCGATGATAATTTATGGTTCTTGTCGTAAAATTTTCCTCATATGTGCTGGTAAAATTATTAATAGCTCTCAATTATATCAAGTATGCCATAAAAGTACTGTTATTGTTTTACGGAGAGCAAAAATGGCTATTCTTCCAAAGATATGTAAGCTAAAGACATTGCCACTTACAATGGAGGTTGAGGGCTATTTACAAAAAGATTTATGGTTATTTATCAAAGATTTTAGAGTAATTTGTACTTTTAAAAGAATGATAAAACGGAGAGACAATAGTTAATCTTCCAAAGATACTTGAAGGCATGTCCTATGCAACAAGCCTTCTGCAATGGAGATTGGGGTGATTTAGAAGTGTGCATAATTTCTGGTTAAAATCTACAGCTATGACGCCAACATTCATCCTTTTATTGGCTCGGAAACGGGAGTGTCCGGTGTTATGTCACTTCCACCACCGTTTGGGTTTCGAAAAGCAGGTAAGATATATGTCGTGTTTACCTTTAACAAAATGCATAGCATGCGAATTTGACAATTGTACCGCTCGGCTGTGTTGTCACCCACTCACGTCAGGTCAGCGCTCCAGGAAATCCGAGTACAAGTTCGCAGACATCCGATTGAACGGTGTATTCAAATTAACACGCGCTTCAAAGGGATGTCGGCGAAATTGTACTTGACACTTGTGATAGTTTCCTGTAACGATGCCCTGGTTCAAAGATTCGTTTCCCCTTAAGTACAGGCAGGGCCGTAGCCAGAGTTTGATGTTTGGGGGGCAGATACATGTAATTGATCGACGTCCTGGGGAGGTGTCTAAAAAAGTTCAACCGATCTTGGATTTTTTTTTTTTTTTTTTTTTTTTTTTTTTTAGGGGGGGGGGGGGCATGTGCCCCCCCCTTTCGCCCCCTTGGCTATGGGCCTGAGTACAGGTAGCTATTCTTGAAATTGATAACCAACATTGTGGTATAAACAGTTATTTCATGCAGGATCTAAATTATCGTCTATATGATTATACTCAGTCCACTGAGTTGTGAATTGCCAAGATTTACCAAGATTTACCAAAACATTGCGCAATAGCTGGATGCCGATACCTAGTTGGGTAAAATAATAATAATAGTGGGTTCTTGTATAGCGCTCATGTCAGTCAGATTTGACCCTCCTGGCGCTCCCGATTACCACCCTGGCTTTAGCACGGCGCTCTTGCATTTCAAGGAAAAAAATTCCTACCAGTCAAAAATGACACTCCTGGCGCATTTGTGTGGAAATTGTGTAATTGTATCTGTTGTGTTATATTCCTCTAATACAATCATTTAATTTTTTTTTTTTTTAAAGCAACTTTGGCACCATCTGGTGTTATGTTGCTTATTATAAATGTCTGCATTGTTATTATTATTATTGTTATAATTTTTATTATGAGTAGTATTGTTATTATTTAGTAGAAGTATTGTTATCATCATTATTATTATTGTTATTATTATCATTATAACGACAGCAGGAAGTTAAGACAGAGCAACAATTTAATGCAGTTAGATTTTATTTTCTTCAATATAATTTTCTTGGATGAGACAGAACTAATTTCTTATATAATGTTTTTAGCCGGTGGGGCGGGGGGTTCCAGCAGACACCGTTTCGATGTTGTATCGTTTACCTGTCTTTGGAAGAATCACAAATTTAAATTTTCTTCTTGCTATATAAAACATTATGCATGAAATGTTGGCCTTAAGTCATGAATGAGAAAGAATAAAATATTTTTCATCGATGTGAACAATGAAAATACATTTTTATCTGAAAATGTTTAGGAAATATTACTGTGTAACATTATGGTAAATGGTGCCCTGTATTTGGTTTTATAAAAAGGATGATTTAAGGGTGTAATTTAGGAAACCTGTTTACTGTTTGTATATGAAAACATGTGATGTTTGAGATCTGATCAAGCATACAATTCCTGCTCAGATTCAGTTATTAAACTTTCGTAGTCACGTTCCTCACAGTGCTAATTAAAACAAATCACGTTTGTTATTTCACATCTAGAAAGTGCTTTGATAAAAGCTGTAACAGTCGTGGGGCAGTCAGACTTTCCTACGAGGTAAGATTTTGAATTATTTTGCAGTTCCCTTCAATTGTGAGAAAATCCAAAATGTTCAGCAGCGTGCATACTGCAGCACGTCTGCATAATTAATGAGCTCAAACTTGACGAGGCATTGTCTTTATTACAGAATCAGTTAAGTGGCTTTTTATTACCATAGATCTCAATACTAATATCGTCATTCGCTATGGCGACCAGTGTTCTAAACACGCGTTCATTTTCATTTAAAAACTGTATTAATATCTAGCTTTTTTACTATCACTTAACAAATCTACACCTGTTGCAGTTTTAATAGCCTTGTGTGTCCCTTTTTGAATTGACGAACTTGGCAGTGACGTATAACGCGTAGTCCGCGCAAAAATTGTAAAGGTAAAAAAGGGTATTTCTGATCGTGTTAATTTTACATCAACTTTTTAAATCACTATTTATATGCTATATTCCTCTCCCTATATTCCAAGTCCTCCTCCTCTCCCTTCAACTTTCTCTTTCTCTTCCTCACCCATCTCTTCCTCTTTTCCTACTCTTCGTCATGCATCATCATTAACATCATAGTCACTATCATCATTATTAATGTCCTCAACTATGTTACCAATGGAACTTATTTATCTAGTGGCAGCGAACCATTTCTTTGTCGACTCAAGAAGATCCATATTAGCATGTTGAAAACCCACAATTTTGACATTAGGGACTTTTAGATTTGCACAACGACAACGTGGATTGCTACGATCGACGTCCTTTTAATGCACTGCCTTGAATGGACGTCACACGTATCAGTCCACGCAAATCTAAAAATCCCTAATATATGAAGAGGGGCATGCTCTGAAATGCGTTAAGCGTTGGTCACATCCCACCGTGCGTGTTTTTAGTCCGTACGGTTTTTGGGGAGGCTACGGCCGCCACGTTTTTCTGAAAACGTAGGGTGGGAGTGGCAAAGGCAGGGAGGGAGTACCGGCAACGCGCGTCACACGCACGGTGTAAGTACGTGGCCCACACGCCACGCCTGGCCGTAAACGGTTGCTTGCATCGTACGTTGCGATCGTGGTAAGTGCGTTGTACTTGCTTACAACGTACGGTCTCCGTGCGGTTGCCACGTTATCGTACGGAGGCCGTACTTACAAGTGCTGCTCACGTACGGTGTCCTTACTCACTCGCATGTTGTAAGTGCGTGCACGTGCGATGTACTCGGTGTATATATAGGACGACATTCTGATGTTCTCCAGAAGTCCCGGCTGTTGCTGCCTCAAAATGCCGCCCATTCCACCGAAGAGACTATATACTGCATAAATCAGTGCGAACAACGTGCGTTGTAAGTGCTTACTCGGTACGTTCCACGTGAGTTCTGCGTGCTCATTGGATAGCTGAACTGGGGGAAGTGGCGAGTAAGCACGGACCACGCACTTATCCAGGCGCGTAGCCACGGGGGGCACGTGCCCCCCTAAAATTTCCAAGATCGGTTGATTTTTTTTTAGACCCCTTTTTTGACCTCGATCGATTACATGTAAGTAGTGCCCCCCCAAACATCGAACTCTGGCTACGCGCCTAGCTGCACTTATCACGTGCGCCTTTAAAAGACGCACGGAGCCAGTGCGTTGTGCGCTCGTTGGCAGTACCGGGCACGCACGTCACACGCACTGGGGTGAATCGGTAGCCCGAACGCAGCCCGAACACAGCGAAAGTTCCTCGTGCACTAAAAGTGCTACGGTGTGTCTACGGAGGCGGTACTCATCACGTACGGATACCCAAATTTTGCCCACGTTTTTGCACGTAGACAACACGCACTTGCAAGTACGGCGGGATGTGACCACCGCATTAGAGAACGTCTTGATACGAAACATAACCATGTCTTGAATTCGGTTCAGAAATGGTGCTTGGGGTCTTGAAGTAACTAATTAAATACGACACACATGACAACACATGTTTCGACAGAAATAGGGTGGACGTATTTGCTATTACGTGTATTGTATTGTATGTGCCTAGCAAATGCCAAAAATATAGCGTGATAAACATCAAACATAATTATGATGTTCCATTTACATCATAAATCAAACATCTAGGAACATATATATGTAGATTGATAAGGTGTTTGATTTTATTAATCGATTGATTGATGATGGATTGGACTGTAGTAGTTTATGTAGTTGGCACATGTTGCCACCACATATAGTCTGGAATAATGTTAATAAGTAATATATATATGTAATGTTTTTCTCTCCAAATTCGTAGTAAATCTTGCAGCCGTTGTGTAGTAGTCGGAAACGGAGGCGTCATGAAGCAGTCGGCGATGGGTTCGATCATTGACGATTTCGACGTTGTCATCAGGTATATATACATAACGGATGCGTTGTTTTGCCGCTGATAATAAATTAGGGAAATGAAATCGAAAGTGAAGATGAACACAGTGAATTCTCTATGCCCTTTGAGGAGCAAACACTGGCGGATCCAAGGATGGCATGGGTGTCTTGATGGTTTGAGATTATATGTATTTCATTGCAATGACGTACATCAACGTCATTGCCTCGTTTCGTTCTATATTCATGAATTATCATCATTAGGGAAATGATGGTTATTAACATTTAATAGTTCTTAGTAATGTGTAGGCGATTCACAAATGCCCTTTTTATGCTAAGTGAGGGAAACAAGGGAAAAGTAGTGATGCACGTGCATTTTTCAATCTCTAATACCAGAATGAGAGACCCATGGGTTTTTCCCGTTTCCAAAAGCAGGTGTGACGCCGCCGATTAAACTAATTAAATATATATATGCATTTATATAATATATATTTATATTCGTTCAGACGTGATATGTATATAAACGATTTAAGGACGTGATGTTGCAATGAGGAGGAGAAAGACAACGTGCAAGACCTATGAGCTGGTTGAACAGAGAGAAAATCGAGAGTCAGGGGGAGGGGGAGAAAGAGAGAGAGAGAGAGAAAGAGGGGGAGAGAGAGAGGGGGCATAGGGAGAAAGGTGCACTGGGGCGAAAAGCCAAAGGAAAACGAAAAGGAGAATGGTATTTGTTACCCCGCCAGGATGAATGATGCCCCAACAATAGGCTACGAGAAGGACGTTGGTATGAAGACGACAAATGAATTATTAGAGAGATTAGGATGTTCTTGAATTTTAAAAGAATAATGTCTCATTTCGTGTTAAATGACATACAAAGTTTTTGATATATAAATGTTTCGATTCATTTCTTCATTATATGATTAAGATGTATTGTTTTATAAGAAGTGTATGCTCTCTAAAATGTGTATGTTTATGATCAGAGTGATATTGATGAATATCTATAATGTTGAATAAAATAAAATGAAATACAACACACGTTTGTTCCCTGCGCCAGGCTGAACGACGCCCCTACAATAGGCTATGAGAGGGACGTTGGTTCGAAGACGACAATTCGCATGGCCTACCCAGAAAGCAGCTTCCAGTCATCGCTTCTGTACAAGGGCAACTGGCTCTACGCCATCGTCATCTTCAAACAAGCCGACTTGCTATGGGTGGCTGACGTGGCTGCTGGAAAGAAAGCGGTAGGAATATTTTCCGTTGCACACGCGTCGTCAATTCGATTGCGCTATTTCATGCGCCAATCACGTGCGCCAATAAAGCCTATGAAGGCAATCAGTGCATTCACCGGTTATTCAAAGGAATATTTGGACTGTCAATTTTCCAATCAGTTTTTTTTTTTTACTATGTTACTCTCACGAGGCGCGTCGCGGGCTGCGCCACCCGCTAACTCAGTCCTCCGTCGCAAACGATCCCGTATGTGCAACGGACTTAAATGATGAGTATTTGTTCATGTAAATAAATTCGATGGACATTTATCATCAGTAAGATGAAAAGTGTTCCCCAATAAAAACTCAAGAACGTAATAGATTATCAAGAAAGAAAGAGATAATCTCAAAATTCTAAATTAGAAGATAGCTTGGCGTAATGCGGACATGTAAATGAATATACGTCGTATATGCTAAAATAATTCATATATGTTATCTTTCGTGAATATGGATTCCAAGGCTTGGGATTTGTGCTAAGCTGTATCGAAAGATAGCACATACCTGATTTTATGAATATAACACTGATCTATTTTCTATTTTCTCCTGATTTAATTCCATGGTGTGTTTGAAAACTTCCAAGATGGTCGAAATCAAATAAGAGAGACATCAAACAAAAAAACAAAAAAATAACAGAAGTGTATGCAATCAAGGTATTCATTTTAATTTGCTTATTGATAAGGTACTATGAAAATAGAGACAATTCTATTCCAGATAATAAGCACTCATTTGAGATTTATTTTCGCTGATCATGGTGATAGTCTGCTAGCGCTGTATGTTAGAGATCATCACGTCAAGGGAAAACGTTCTAATAAGTATAATAAAATTGGGTATGCAAAATTAAATCAAGCAATTATAAGTATTTTGTTTAAAGTCTGGCATGTCCCATTTTCGACCCATCCTCAACACACACGCACCCTCGCACGCACACAGATTAATCACTTCACACTCTATGCAGAGCGGAGGTCTGGGTCGTGTTTCATAAAAACGTGTTATCATTAACAACTGCCACAATTATAAAAACAAATCTGCACAATCAATCAAACGCCAAGATGTCAGCAGCTTATAACAATGATTGTTATTTATTATTGATAACAAGCTTTATGAAACGGGGCTCTGATAGAGGGAATTTCGCGCGCCTATATCTATAGCAGCCGTTAATGGCTTTTCGATCGGGCAAAGAGAGGCTTACATCATTACATGTTATTGGTTATAAATCTTCAACTAGAATATTTCTCCGTTTGAACCGTATGTGCTCGGTAACTCAAATGTTGTCAAACAAACAAAAAATAAACAGAGCAATTGTATTGTCGATGTAGCAAAAGACATAAACATCAGCAGAACTAATGCCTAATTCATCATTTAATCGTCAAACGGAAGGGTCAAAATGATACTTTGAATATCCAGATAATTTGTTTCTTTTTGTGTCAGTGATTCATGAAACCCATAATATATCTACACAGCACGATCGCAAAGTTTTTGGCGAAACTCGATAGCAAATTCTAATCCATATTGTATTGCTTAGTCAAGTAGTAATCATGTTCAGATTAGGGACTTTTAGATTCTGCACGACGAGAACGTGGACTGCCCTTTAGAGGCAATGTGACGTCACTGCCAGTGCCTTAAAAGGACGTCACATTGCCTTAAAAGGGCAGTCCACGTTCTCGTCGTGCAGAATCTAAACGTCCCTATTACTTAATAGTAATACCGATTTGTATTTTTAATGTTTGCACCTTTCAAAAAGTAATGGACAAGGCTAAAAATTGCCTAAGGTTGATTTCTCGAAAGTCTTTGTAATTGTGTCACACGAATCATCCCATGCATTATAGTTTTCTTCATGTACTGGTGATGATATTGGTTATTTGTTTCTCTCTTTCGTTGTAGCCATCGTTGAAATTTTGGAAGTCGGTAGCCCGGGCCGTGCCCAAGCCTTCCGATGAATTTCGCATCTTTAATCCTCTCATTATTCGAGAGACAGCGGAACTCGTCGGTATGAAGGTCGGCAATGGCAAAGTCGGAAAGGTAAGTTTAAAGTCCATCAATACTAGAGAACAGGAGGGATTAGACTACCCTGCAAGGTCACTGGACAGGTGGTTATCTCACAACTCAGCTCTCAATTAACATAGGAAAAGAGGATTATGGGGGACCAATGGTCACCGATTATGCATTATTGTTATATAGAGGGAGCAAGTAGGTACAAGTAGTGCAGTGGGCTTTAAAAAACAAGTAGTTTGTGGGTTCTCGTATTGAATTGACCACTGGAAGTGGACATCACTTTCACGACCGACAGGCCTTATGTAATTAGCTTACCCTAGCTCTACCCATTTCAAAATAAGACTAGTACCTGTATAAAAAGTTTAAGTCTTCATCTTAAATTTTGAATCCCAGAGAATTCAACTCTGCGAGAAATCAACTCTGAATAGTTTTAAGCGCGAATTAACTTTGTTCCACTCACATGCTCAATCACCCAGACCTTGATTATAAATTGACATATTCCAGACTCTGGATGTTGTATGCTCTGTATCACAACTACCATTTTGTAGAGTTTAAGCATTTATTACTGTGTATTGTACCTTCTTTATATCCTTTAATTTAGTAAATAATTATGTACATAATTTCTGGACCCCATGGAAGACCAGCAGTGTCGTGCCTGGCACAGCTGAATATGGGCTATCCAGCCGTTTTGTTAACGCTATGTATATACTTGTATTATATGTTTGTTGTTTTAAATGGAAAATAAATACTATACTATACTATACTATACTAATGATGAGAGAGAACTGTTTCGAGTCTCTCACAGTAAGTTCCAGGTGGGACTCAAAATTTCGCTGCTGCTGCTGAGTGTGAGATTTGCACATTATGTTCCTTCCATCTAGTCCCAATGTTTGCACATTATGACGGCAGTATACATGTATGAACAAAGATTCCTGTATGTCTGGACAGCAGTCATTGACAAGATTTTTGTATTCATTGAATTTATTTCTCCAGAAAATATGAGTTTCTAACTTCTTGGATGACAACATGAAATCGATCCTTTGTTCAAATATGCATTACAAAACAAAGAACCTGCACACTATTTCTACACACACACTCTCTCTCTCTCTTTCTCTCTCTCTTTCTGTCTGTCTCTCTATCTCCCTCTCTCTCTCTCTCTCTCTATTTCTCTCTTTCTCACTCTCACTCTCTCTCTCTCTCTCTCTCTCTCTTTCCCATTCTCCCTTTTTCTATTTATCTATTTATCTGTTATGCCTGTCTCCATAGAATTTGACCAACTCTACATATCTTGCCTTCTCCATCATTTTTGTACTGGGGCCAATTTACTCCTCCTCTCATATCCATTTCTTAATACTATCCAATTCAAGACCCTTTCCTACGATCTATCCCGTCAGATCCAGATTATCAAAACCACCTTTAAGTAACAAATGTCCAAAAGATTGATTTTTTTTTTGTTATTGGCTCACAAATAATGTTTCCCCTTGACTATGTTATAAGATGAATAAAGTGACGGTCGGAACAATGGATTCTGGCGCACATAAACAGCGACCCCCTGTGAAAATTCCACAAAGATGTAATTCATATAGTTGAACATCTCGGCGAAAACTTAACCGACAGAACCAAATTTTCATCGTCCATCGAAAAATCTGTACTACATTTCCGTTGACACTTTACAGTAGGCGATTTAAGATTACAAGTCGAAGCGGGAATATTGAAAATCTAAAATCTTCTACTTCTTTCTCTTCTTCTTCTTCCTCTTGTTCTTCCTCTTCTTCCTCTTCTTCCTCTTCTTCTTCCTCTTCTTCTTCCTCTTCTTCTTCTTCTTCGTCGTCTTCTTCTTCTTCATCCACTTCCTCTTCTTCTTCTTGTTCTTATTCTTCTCGTCTTCCCCTCCTCCTCTTTCTTCTTCTTCGTCGTCTTCTTTTTCGAAAATGAGATGGGAGTAGCCGGCCGATTTCCTCAACCCGCTTCTGGTCCGTTTACCATTCGTACAATTTTCTTTCGGCAAGAAAGGTCGAACAAAGAAATCAATTACTATTGTCATGAAACATTCCTTCTTTCATGGAAGATCAAAACTGCTTTGTTTGAATAAGTTTGTTTTTTCGTAACCTTTTTTCCTCATTCTGATAAAGGTATTTTAACAACATGTCGACATCTATTTGTTCCACACAGCTGTGTCATTAGATTGCTATAGACGCCCTAACTTATATAACTTTGATCTTCGTTAATCATTATCTAACTTGTTACCATGTGTACGCATACTTAATACAACGAACATCACGATTATTAAGTATTTGGCGTCACCTGTGCCTGGGGGGCTATTACATTTCCTCAAACAGAGATTTTATCAGAGAGTACACAATGATTTGAAGCAAGCGATTCCAAAATGGCGTATTGAGGTTGCAATATCTCATCGTTGCGACTGTGATAGAAAATGTTCATGCAGTCAGAACAACCCTGAAAATCACACTTACTACATGTTATACTTTGAAATTTGTATTATATTTTGACATAAAAATAGATCGTTGGGCTTTGGTTCGACACTAAACGTTACGATGTTGTCATCATAATCTGAAGCGGCAGAAAAGGAAATTCTGATGCCGAAATGATAATGAATAATTGATAGGTATGACGATCAAAAATGTGATGCAAGAATTAGTTGGTGTAGCTTTTTTTAATAGCATTTTCCCAAATCGGTCTGTTTGAAGTGGGTTTTGTCTGAGGTCAGTTTGGCGGTGTGATGGGAATAATTATAGACGCCCTGATTGTGCCTACGTGTTGATGTCTAGCAACCCAGTCTAAATAAAAACAAACATCATCTTCTAAATTGTTTTATAGAATGTACCAACGACTGGAAGCTTTGCGATCTCCATGGCAACACGATTATGTGATGAAGTCAGCGTAGCTGGCTTTGGGTATGACGTAACCAAACCTCTTCACTACTACGACAAAATACAGATGAAGGTTGGATATTTGTTCATTAATGATTTCAATAAGCCAGGGGGGAGGCTAACTTCTCTTACCTGTATGTCAATGTTCCACTATCCAAATATGGAATGTGAAATGAAAAATCATTTTATTTGAAAATCAGTAGTCAAGCTTTTTTTTCCTTTAGCATATTTAATGTGCCCATACGTATAGTGATTATAAATTTTCAAAATTCATAACTTTCTTATTTTTGTGCGATTTCATTAAACTTTCATCGGTTGGCTTTTTTGACTTTCCACTTCAGTTTTAGAACAGTTGAGATTTACGGTTGGATTTTTCTTGAAATATAACATACACTATCTCTCTCACGACCTCATTGTGTTTCTCTCAGTAGCGTAATGAGCAAAACTTTTTTGGGAGGAAGAAAACAAAGAATAATTTATACAGAAAAGTTCGAAAAACGCTGAAAATCATGTCATTTCAGCAACATTTATAAATCTACTTGTATTCTAGCTATTGGGGGTGGTAACTGCCCCCTAGTCCTCCCCCCTCCCCTATCAGTACGCCAGTGCTTTCTCTCACTCGGTTTCATATTTTCTTTGTGATTATACAGGTCGTGAAAGAATCATGGACTCACAATATCGATATTGAGAAAAAATGGCTGCTTAAAATGGTTCAACAGGGTGTTATCCATGACTTAACGCACGGAATCAAATGAAATCTTTGGTCTGCATAAAACTGCAAAACTTTTCGGCGAAACAAAACTTGACTTGCTGGTCAGCCGGTATGAACTGAGCTATAAATTCGGCACTCGGGACAACTCGGACTCGGCAGAAAATCGAGGCCAAGTTAACCAGGGGCAATGAATCGAATGCAAATACTTTTGTGAATTTTGCATTGTGTATTTTTTCTTGGAACACCAATTTTCAAGATTATTTGATAAGAGTGAGCATAGCAGTCATTAAAGATGTTATTTTGAAAGTATTGAGAGGTTCAAGAAGATATGAATTTAGATCTAGCACTTCAAATCTTGAAACCTGTTGATATAAATCGTCGCGCGATGCCGAGTTGCCCCCGTGCCGAGTCGTGCCGAGCCGAGTTACCCACGAACGATCTCGACACCCGAGAGGACTGGAGCTCCGAGGAAAATTCCGATTCTGCGTGCCTACATTTTGATTATCTGTATTCTGATCGGAGTCTGCTATAAAAACGACTTTTATTTCTTCACGTGTCATGAGCATCACAGTGAATTTGAAAAAACAATGAACATTGATAACAATTCTGAATTCCAACGGATGACGACGGAGGCTTGTATTCTTTTCTTCTTATCAACGTGATTTAAGATGAATTAAGAAATTGCAGATGACATCATTTAGGTGTTTTTCGTGCTGCAGAATGTATGCTGAACAAAGAACTGCTCCTGGACATAACTTCGAGTACGCAGAGAGGCTGAGATTGTGCAATCAAAAAATATGGGTTTAGTAAAATTGTTTTGCCCACGAGCAGAATAAGCTGTACAAACATTGTTCAGTTGTCCCTAGCTTGGAGTGCGCCCTCTAGGTGTACGGCATACGTGCATGGACTCAATTCTCGGAAGAAATTGCTTGACTTTTGTTTTTCGATGAGAAAGTTAACTCTATTATCTGTTTATTGGTTTGTTTGTTTGTTTGTTTGTTTGATTGTTCGTTGTGTTTTTGTAGGGGATTTTTTCTCTCCTTTGGTACAAATATTATGAACATTATAAGTTATGTAATTTCTTTCTTTTCAATGATAAGGATTATGGGCAAGTCCCAAATATTCTATGCTGTTATGTTACCGACCACATTAAAAAATGTTAGTATACCAGGGCCTCGTCTTATGAAAAGTTGAAATTAATCGCAACTATGTACATAAGAGAAATGAGACTACAGACTTGCGATTGATTGGTGGACTTACCTTTGATTTTGATCAATCGTAAGTCTTTATAAGACGGAGCCCAGACCTCAAGATGTGTTGTTGTTTTTAATTTTGTTTTTGATATCGCGTATCATCATTCAATGGTAAATGTTACGCCAAAGAATGTTTTAAGTAGGTGGCCTTTCTGAAGCCTTTCTGAGGACTAATTATCGAGGAAAATAATAGTCTCGACGTTTATTCTGCTGTTGCTTTCATGATACATGGTAATGACCAAATACTTCAACTCATATTATCTGACGCTCAAAAAGGTTAAACAAAACCTTACTAGTACTTGTCTAACCAAAGTATTATAATGCATGTTTGCTACCACTTTGGTACATCAGGAAAAGAGGACCGATTGTTCTCGAATATTGGACAACTGACTTTCATTCCATATTGTAAAAGATATAAACATGTATTCAAGCTTCTCGTGTATTTATTCGAACCATATTATCACTGTGAATAGAAGTACTAGATTTATATATTTTACTAGTCCTACTAAGGTTACTCTGTACTGTACACGTTCTATACAAATGTTACTGCTTCGTACTATTGCTATTGTTATTTATCTTTATCATATTTTACTATTTTTATGTCTTTTACATGTAAATGGTACTTTATTGATATTCTACCTTCGCCGACGTTGTACCGCGCATGCTTCGCGGTCAATACCATACACTGAATTACTTACATGTACTGATTTTAACCCTGGTCCAAACACTGAACCTAACCCTAATCCTAATATCCTATGTTCCATATCCTTGAAATGATAAAGGAGAGTAGGCCTATTTGTTGTTGAATGTTTCATACTCATAATTGACTTTAAATTGTTTTTGCCAAAGCGTTTGAACAGTGCAATAGCTGATTTTAATGAAATGATTATCGCTTATAATTTTGTGCAATGTTTGAAATTTGCTTTCCATTAGTAAATTTTAATGAATGATTTAAAAATAGAGATTTTATATGATTTGCGGATTTACAAAAGTTTGGCCGCCTATTTAAAGCCCGATGTACATGGGGCGTCATTCCGACTGCGTTTAATTGCCTGCGCTATTCAAGCTTGTAACAGCAATGGGTGCATACGCTGGTAACTCAGTGGACTGTTTGAACTCTTCATCTCGCATTCACCCCTAAGCATTCACTTAGGTTACGATTTTTTTCCACGCCACGCCAATTACTGACGTAGTCCTACGTCAAAAGAAAGACGCCCCGTTTGCAGCAGACCTAAAAAATATTATCGAAAGAATAGCCTGATCTTTCTCCTCCGTACACGTTTTGCCGTTTCCTTTTACTATATTTTGTTATCAACCAGGCGATTTCAAACATTTTACGACATTTCATTATTTGTTTGCCATCTGTAAAAGAAAATGACAAATTGTTGTCAGTGGTTCCGGTTTGTGGGATCAAATGTTAAAAATAAAGTCGTATTGTTTTGTCTAGTAATGGATGCACGTCGTTTCAATTGATCCGAAAATGCTCATAAATGTCACTGTAATGTGAATTTGCGCAGGTATATAGTGGACTATTAATACATCTGCATAAAACGTGCAGCGTTTGTAATATGGAACGAACTTTTAAACAAACGTACACATATGATGTTTGAAGGTTTGCATGGTGGTATGAATAATCACGGAAGAGGTTTGCGGTACACATGGTGTACCGCAAACCTCTTCCGTGAAACGTACACATGTTCACACGAAATTGTTTTTCGTTTTCAAAATCCTACACCATTCTGTAATTTGAAGGTGCATAATTACATCATCGAAGCTTTCAATATCATACAAATTTTGTTAATTCATTTGTAAAGTTGATAACTGTTGAAATATATGATTAAATATGTATATATTGGTAATATGTATATCGTACTTTATAGTAAAATGTTACTAAAAAGAACAGTTCTATTTGGTAAACAGTAGCAAGTGGTTGTTTGAATATATTGATGATTTTAATCGATTTTTATAACTGAAATATTGTTTTTGATTGTGCCTTGTCACCTTGCAGACTACGCTGTGTTTTTGTGAAACTCTTTTGATGCATTGTGAAATAACTGTTCCTTGAATAGAGTATGAAATTAAAATATGAAATTGTTGGCTGGATATTGTGTAAGCCCACTCGCAATTTTTTTTCAGTGTGTCTTTGTTGCGCTCTAAATTATTGCTATTTACATTTCACACTTTGACATTTAAGTTCCCTTCATTTAAGGCAATAATTGCACAAAAGACGTTGTTAATGAGACCAACTATTAAATTTCTTTGTAAAGAAAGAAAAAGAAATATGTTATGACAATTTTATTCGTTGGAAATCTATCCGTTGGGGGGGGGGGGGTCCCTTTCTCCTAGAAATGTACTAGTAGAATAAATTCGAACTGAATGTGAGAGCATTTTATTTGAGATATTCAACGTACTGATCATAATGCATGATAAAATCTATTACAAATTAATATATTATGTTGCTGCCTAGATAGACCCAACTCATCCCAAACAATTTTTGTTTTTACCCCATAATAACTAATCGATACAGAAGGGGAGTGTATTAATGTTAACATTTAAGATAGCGTAATGTTAAATAACAAAGTTAATTTTTCATTATAATGTTGGTGTAAAATAAGAAGAAAGGGAAAAAAAAAAAACATTTGGGGGATAGGTACATCGTATTGACAGGAAAGTTTGGTTTTATTTTGTTTTCCGTATTACAAAATATATATACACATATTCATGAACATAAAAAATACCGATAATTGTTTAAAAAGAATACGGCTGGATTGCTCTATTCACAACCATTCAATTGCTCTGTACTTTCTAGAGTCTGTCGTTTATATCTACGAAGTTTATATCATTGGTTACCGATACAACATTATATCAGAGCATGGCAAGAACAGTTACAATGCCAGAAATACAGTTCTTTCAGTTCATATATTATTCGAATGCGTCTAGCTATATTTACCAGAAATGTGCACCTTTAGTAGAGAAGAATTTTAGAGCCTGGCCTGTGAAGAAATAAAAAATAAAGTAGAAAAAGTGAACAGTTTTGGGGCCAGTTGGCCTACCCACCTTTCATCTATCCCAACAGATGTCTAGGAGTTATGTAATAGTTTGGATCATCCTCCCTGTAGCTTTTGTTTGCTGTCAGTGGGTGATAGTCTAGCAAATCCTCCACATTGCATACGGTCAGGCGTGTTGGTTGTTGTGGTTGCACTACATAAGCATGGTAATGTCTTTCATAGCCTAAAGTTTGCCAAAGTTCACATATTAGTTTCACACTAGAGTCCTGGATTGTGATGATATTCCTGTTCACCAAATCATCTCGTGGTTATTGTTTCATTGGTACCTTGGCAGAAAAAAAAATCGAAAGAATCCTTTTGGCGGTGCAACAATATGAAAATGAATGAGAAAATAAATATCCGCCCCTTACCCTCTTTCTCTCTCTCTCTCTCTCTCTTTTCTTTACCCTTATCCCGCAGTTATCACATTTCTTACTTATGTTCAGAAATTGGACCCGAAAATAAGAAGCCTCTTGCCGGTGTGACCGCGCCGTTTGTCCTACCAGTTTCATTTGTCCGTCGGACATAATATGCGGGTTTTCTACTCGCACGGATCGTCCGAGGGACGATCCGCGCGGTTTGCTATCCGCACATTTTGTCCCCCCATTGTTTTACGTGTATATTTGATAAAAGGAAGCAACTCGGCAAATCAATGTATTTAGACTCATTGGAAATCATGTGGTTGACATTTTTTCTAGAAATTACATAATAATAACTCTACAATTTTTTAAAAGCAAATGGGCCAGTCCTTTTGAAGGTAGAAGTGAATATTTTCTTTAAAACCTTTATTTTATGAAGGAATACTCGTGATATCGGCCCCACAACTGTTGTAATCGATTATACTTTTGTACGTGGCTTCGTACTTCAACCAACTTCAACAACCAACGGGTTTATAGGGTTACATTTGTAGATATTGGGACATTTAATTTTGTCGGTAATTGGTGGCTTGTTTTGTCGGTAATCGTTGGCCTCTATACTCCCCCCCCCCCCCCACTGAAAAAGGTCTAGCGACGCCCCTGACGACACATCAGGCCTATACTTGCGTTTTGTGAGAGGCGTAAATAAATATATAAATACATTTGTACAATGATAGTTGTACAATGATGATAGAAGAACCAATGAAAATCGCAACTGATCTTCCTTAATTCCTTTTCTTTTCTTCCTCTTTGTTTTCTGTCCCTTTCTCTCCTCTTTCCCTTTCACTTCCCTTCTCCTTCTCTCTCTCTCTCTCTCTCTCTCTTTCTCTCTTTGCTGAGGGGGGGGGGGGGGAAGGGAGGGGTAAAAATCGGGACAAATTGCAACTGATCTCCCCTACCTTTCTTCTTCCTCTTTTTCGCCCTTTCCCTTCCCTTACTTCGCTCTCTCTCTCTCTCAGTTTGCTGAGGGAGGCAGGGGCCTTTCGCCCCCTCCCCCCAATCCACACGATGTTTGTGGGATAAATCGCAACTGATCTCTGCTTCTTTTCACCCTTTTCCTATCTTCTTCCTCTTTTGTGTTCCATTTTGGCTCTCCTCTTTCCCTTTCCATTCTTTCTCTCTTTTTTTGGCGGGGAGGGGGGGGGGGGAGGGGGGGGGGGAGGCAACAGCATGGGCGGCAAGGCCCTGTCGGACCCCTTTTTCTTTTCTTCTTCCTTTCCTCTTCTCTCTTCTTTCCCTTTCCCTTCTTTTCCTTGCTTCTCTCTCTCTCTCTCTCTTTTTGTTTGCTGAGGGGCCAGGGGAGGGCAGGCAAAAGGCCTTTCGCCCCCGATCCACACCGCGTTGGTGGGAAAAATCACAATTGATCTCCCGTACCTTTCTTTTCTTTCCCTTCCCCTTCTCTTCTTTTCTCTCTCTTTTAAGTTTGCTGTAGAAGGGGGGAGGGGGACAAGGGCCATTTGCCCCCCCCCCCCGATCCCCCGATTGTTGGCGGGAAAACTGCAACTTATATCCCCCTTCTCTTCTTTTCTTCCCTTTATCTCCTCTTTTCCCTTTTTCTTTCCATTCTCTTCCTTCTCTCTTTCTTTTTGCGGGGGGGGGGGGGGCAACAGCCTGGGAGGAAAAGCCCTTTCGCCCCCCTCCCCGATCTTCTTCTTTACCCTTTTTCTTCTTCCTTTCCCTTTGTCTCTTCTTTCCCTTTCCCTTATTTTCCTTCCTTCTCTCTCTCTCTCTCTCTCTCTCTTTTGCTGAAAGGGGGGGGGGGGTGGCGAAGGCCTTTCGCCCCCGATCTCCTTTTTTGTCCCCTTTTCTGTTCTTCTTCCTCTTCTTCCTTTCCCTTACTCTCCGCTTTACCTTCTCTCTCTCTCTCTCTCTCTCTTCATTTTTGGTCGGCGGTTGGGGTCAAGGCCCTCCCCCCCCCCCTTGATCCGCGCCGGGAAGACCTGTAGTGTCATCCCTAGCAAGCTGGCAAAGCTGAATATGGGTTGTCCAGTCGTTTCATTCATTAAGTATAATTATACTTGTACTGAATATGTATATGTGTAGACTAGGGTACGGACATTCGATGCGGCAGGCGGACTATTGGTGCGAGACCTCTTCCGCACAGATTGTCCGTCGGACAATAATATTGAGGCGCGCACGGAATGTCCGACACGGACATTCTGCGCGGATAAAATCCGCACCGATCGTCCGCTCTCGATCGATCTTTAATAGGCGGACGATCGTTGCGGGTAACATTCTCCGCGGTCACACCGGCTCTTTCTCTCTCTCTCTCTCTCTCTCTCTGTCTCTCTCTCTCTGTGTGTCTCTCTCTCTCTCTGTGTCTCTCTCTCTCCCTCTCTCCCTCTCTAGTCCCTTTATCCCTCCCATACACTCTATCACGAAATTTCTCACGTTATTCAAATAATCCAATTGAGGAGGGAAACAATATATTTTCGGGCGGTGATGAAGAGGGGTTTTCCCTTCAATTCACTGACACCGTAATGCAAACAGTACTCATCACATTATTGTTCCCTTGAGTAAAGAAATAGGAATCAATTACATGGTGCTTAATGAATATGACTTAATTTGGGATAGTAAAGAGTGAATTGTCCGCAATTGCAGCATCAACTTGATTAGGAAGAGAAGAAAGGACTGTTCTATAATTTATGAGCTGCTGATGGGGTTATTATTTCAAGATTCAAGGAAAGGGGCTGTTATAGACATTGACATAGTACTTTGACTATCCTCTTCCCATCCCCATCCCCTCTCTCGCCCCATCCCCTCTCTCGCCCCTTCCTCTCTCTCTGTTAGTTTACTTAATCCTATAATGAACAAAGTTATTAAGTAAACACATACTTAACGTACATGTCAATTAATTAATTTGGTCAATGAAAAGTCAAAACCTAAGGTGAAAACATAGCCTATCTGAATGTTTTAATAAGTGCTATACCTTTTTTCTGGTACAAGATTTCTTCTTATGTTTTTGTCATTCTATTAATTTTTTTTTGCACAGACTGTATATTTCATTTACGGTTTCTGTAAGCCCAATCGTGGAAGCCCAACCCTGGAAACCCAAAATAAGCATATTTTACTTTAGACTCGGCAAGACAATAGCATTTTCCAAACATTCAGATTATTATTTTTTTAATATCGAAGGGGTACGCCAAGTACGTGACAGTGGCAAGGTTGTCTCAACTCTGCTCCGGAATAGACTCCGCTTGCTCGTTCGCTTTGCATGTTGCCTCGATATTTATATTGATGCTGATACATGAATAGATACATAACATCTTATTTCATCGTCAGTTTTTCAACGCCGCTGTATCTTATTATATAGGAGCAATCGCAACATAATACAGATAATCAACATTCCGCATAATTATGTTTGGACGCAGCTTCTTTTGCTACAGTTTCCACGTAAGTAGGCCTACCATAATACCAAGTTGTGAAAAGTGAGCTCATGCCGCTTTTTTCGACATAACTATGGTTTAAGCGATTATTTGTGTATACGTAATGATTATGTAAATCATTTACACATTTATTTATCATTGTTTATTAATGCATGAATTTGAAAATAATACCTATTTATATGTTTTGCTTTGATGCGATGTTGATTTGATTTATGGCTATCCTGATTGGAACAGCAATCTGGGCGAAACGTATCAGAAAAGAGTGAATAATAAGGATTGATAGGAGGCATGTCGAGGAATAAGTAAATGTTCTCCGTATAGATCGAAGATAAAATGAAATTGTGTTTTACCGCGTATATGAAATTAGAAATAAAGTTAATTATTTCATTGCCAAACCAAAGGCGGGGATGGCCAGGGAGAGACGTCAGCCCCTGACAAAACTGCTCATACGCCTAATATACGGATGCAAGATAATTATGCTATTATAGTTGGCACACTTCGAATCATCGAGTCACCGCGTCGGTTCGCGCTACCCGACCTTTTGTGAAAACATGCCCCCTTATTCATGAAATGTCGGGGCTATGTTTGTGAAATAAACCCCTCTCATCTACGAATGGTCTGGTCCAATTAACTCGACACTTTGTGAAGAAGAAGAAATCTGGCAAACTTACGAAAGGTCGCGTGATCTTCCGTTTTCGTTTTACGAAAGGTCGTGTAAATCGAACACCCGACCTGACGCGATGACCCGAAGTATGCAACATAGTTTAACTTTGTTGTGTCCATACAAGAGACTGTAATAAATTAGGAACTAAAAAAAAACATGCTTGGGAACTCAAAACATGTATACAAATCTGTAAATAAGTGAGTAAATAAAAAAACACCATTTTAAATTTTGATTCGAATCAATATCTATTAAATACACGAGTTCAAAGGAAAGTCTTAGGCCTGATAAATTCAAATAATGTCTTCATCTGCTAAACATGTTTGTTCAGATTACCCTAGCTTATTTTCTCTATGTGTGTATGTTTTTTTTTTTTTCTTCTTCTCCCTACTTTTTGACTTTGTAAATCATAATAGAGTATCCATGTATTAGTATCAAGGTGTCTAGGCCTATTGGCAATAATCTAAGGGTCAGCTTTCAGTTTCCCTCTAAGAGCAAACAATTACAGTATATAAAGGTTGTCACATTTACAGAGGCACAATTGGATCCGGTACGGTGTAGCAGGCGCGTACGCAGGGGGGGGGGGGGGGGTGTTTGGGGGGTTAACCCCCCCCCCCCTTGAGTTTTTGTTATGTGTGTATTATATGTGTATTTTTTACCAAACCCCCCCCCCCAGAAGTGGGAGGGAAGTAGGGGGGGGGGGGGCTTTCTTCGTTTTCTTTTCTCGTTTTCTTTTTCTCTCTCTCTGTTTCTTTTCTCTTCTTTCTTTTCCCTTCTCTTTTCTTTTCTCTTCTCTTCTCTTTTCTTTTCTCTTCTCCTTTCTTTTCTTCTCTTTTCCTTTCTTTTTTCTCTTCTCTTCTTCCTCTTTTTCCCCCTTGCGACGCCAATAGGGGGGCCGCGGCCGTTTCGCCCCCCTGGATCCGCCACTGCATGATGAAATGGTTGATCACGCGTTATGTTTATATATGCCTGCAAAATTCATGGGAAAATCATGTAGATTATTTTAAAACATCATTATTGTTTACGTTAAAAAAACATGTCAAAAGATTAGGAGGGTAAATGACTCAACACTGCATGTACATAACAACATGATCCTCTGATACTATACATCAGTATTAACTTCCTATGAATTGTACATTATAGAACAATTAGGACTACCCTACTAATTTTTCAATTTCAATTTATTTTCCATCTTTAAAAAAAGAACAAATATAACATAGTATTGACACATTGTATTAGAATAACAATATAAACATAAACATGGAGGGATACCCTTAATAAGCAAGTTGCTTGTAGGAAGGGCCCCGGTATACAATATAAAATGTATAACTTTGTTAGAGAAATATCTAAACATTTGAGAAAATGATAAAACAGCAAATTAAATATAAATTAGGAAATTGTGATCATCTTAACAGCTACTATAAATAGACAGATACAGGTACACATCCACACACAGACATAGCACAGACACAGACACCCTAGCATACACACACTAGCATACACACACAATAAGATAGATGAGATAGAGTAAAATATCATAGAGAAGGAATACATAGAGAGAAGGAGAAAGAGAAAGAGAAAGAGAGGGGGAGTCAGTATTACAGAAGAAAATAATTAGAATGAGTAGGCATGGTGAAAGGAAAAGAGAAAGAGAAAATTATAGGAGTGGAGAGAGCTCATGAAATAGGAGAAGAAAATTAGAATTAATTAATACATTTTATATCTACTTAGCACATATTAATATTGGTGAGATATAGTCTTTTTATAGAAAATTTGAATTTTGAAAGAGTTGAGCTTTGCTGAATACTGTGATCAAGGCTGTTCCACAATTTAATATATATTACACGGAATGAGTTTGAGGCCATGGAAGTGGAAACCCTGGGTTGATGAAATAGTTTACATTGACGAGTGTTGTAATTATGTACAGACGAATTAAGGGTGAACATATTTTCAAATATTTTTGGTAAAAATCCAGACTGGTATCTTTACACAAAAAAAAAGAGAGTTTATAGAAATGAATTCAGAGATTGGTAAAATATTAATTTTCTTAAATAATGTCATACTCGGACAGTAATGGGGATGATGTAATAAGTCTAATTGCTTTTTTCTGAAGTATTATTAATCTAGAAAGATGGCTTTTGAAAGTATGCCCCCATACTAAGTTACAGTATGTTAGGTGAGGCAAGATTAAACTATACAAAGTGACGAGTATGTTTTGTGGTAATATAAATTTTAGCCTTGATATGATTCCTATACATCTTGATACTTTAGTACAGATACTACTTATATGCGGTTTCCATGAGAGAAAATCGTTGACTGTAATACCTAAAAAATTGAACATTATCCACACGTGATATAATGACCTCCAATAGTAAAATTATTAAGATCATTCGGGACCCTCCTGTTCCTCGTTCTGAAAATCATAAACTTTGTTTTGTCAAAATTCAATGAGAGTTTGTTGCAACAGAACCAATCATATAGATTATTAACATCTTTATTAGTAATGGACATTAAATTATAGATATTCTTGTGAGAAGTTAAGATGAACGTGTCATCAGCAAATAATGAATAGCGAAATAATTTGGAAGATTGTGTTATATCATTTTTTTTTTTTTTTTTAAAGAGTGAATTTTCACTCTGTTTTCACCTTCTTGGGAGTGACGTCCGTGATCACTTGTTTAGGAGTGAAAATCGATTGATTTTAGAGTCTCTCTAAGAAGAAAAGAGTGAATGTTCACTCTATTTTCACTCTATTTTCAATCTCCAGAGGAGTGACGTCCGTGATTTTGAAAATTCACTCTTTTTTTTTAAGAGAGATAAACAAGGAACAGGAGGGGCCCAATTATACAGAGCCTTGCGGAATTCCATATTTAGTAAGTTTACGTTGCAATTGAACACCATTGACCACAACATACTGATACCTATTATTCAAATGGTTAAACCAATCTAAAGCTAGCTCTCTAACACCATATGCATTTAGTTTACGTATGAGTATGTTGTGGTCAATGGTGTCAAATAATCCAATACAGTAATTGCCTTCGTCAATTTTTTTGTGATATAAAATTTGCAATATTTAATACACCCATAGAAGTTGATTATTTTTCTCTGAACCAGGTTTCAGATATTCCTATACCTGTAATTGCACGATTCAAACTTTTCAATAACAACTGTAACTCATCAAAATTTCTCGGGAGACTTCGAGAACATTTACATTTAAAATTGAAAAACTTTTGTTTGAGTTCTGAAACTTTGATTTAAATTCATCTGAGAACAAGTATTTACAGTTACGTTCTGGAAAATAGTTATCAGATTCGGATTGAAAGGTATAGTATCAACTAAGTCATTGTCAGAATTGGCGAGATCATTGTTCATTTCAAAAGGGTTTACTGATAGACATTGTAGTCTTTCAATATCTATATTTTGATTCAGTTCAAAGTAACTATATTTTTTTTTTCTCTTTAACCTCAATCAGAGGAACTTTATTATTCAAATTGACATTCCTTTTTGTTTCTTTTCCTTCAAATAAACAAATTCAACTCATATACAATCATAAACAAATAAAATATTGCAACGTCCCATTAGTTTGTTCATGAGTACATCTGTTTTCGTTGTCTACAGCATCTCAATTAATTTCTGTACCATATTGTTATTTTCTCTTTTAATACTTTTACAGTTCAAATAAAATGTCAACTCATATTTAAGACTACGATATAGAGTTCTCGCATGTGTTCTATTAAATGATTGTAAATTCTTTATGTGGTTTCTATATATTACATACTCAGCAAAATTTATTATTAAATTTACTAAATGACAAATTGAGTTTTCAACTTCATAACCAAGTATTAAAATCTGTTCAGTCATCTGAATATTTAGACCACATAAATTGAAGATTACACCTGAAACAATTCTCCAAAACAATCTTACGTTTTCACACTCCAACATCATATGCTTAGTGGTTTCTAGCGTATTACATATCTCACATGTATTATAATCTAAGATCTTCCATTTGCATAAATTGTATCGTGATGGTAAAATCATATGCAAAAGTTTAAAGTTAAATTCTCTGATTTTATTATTCCGTACAACATGAAATTTAAACTGTAGAACAGATGACCAATTAAAATCCGCATGTAAGTGTAGTCGTTGTTGCCATGCGTTTAAAATATATGTTTTTTTCTTATTTTTTTGCACAATCAGTGAATATATTATTTTCGTATTAAGTTTTGACAAATCTATCATATCCCCTGTCGAAATCTCAATGGTCTGTAAATCAATTACTTCATCACGTTCTACATCTTGTGATTTACGCAACCATACCAAGGGGAAAGCCTTTTTCAACATAGCAAACTTAAAAGCAAATAACATTTTGGGTAACCCATATCTTTGGGCAGTTTCGTCAGAGTTTTTCCATCGACCGTCATTAAGAACATGGTGTACTCTTTTTATTCCTCCTCTCTCCCACACCTTAAAATGAAGCATTCGGTTCCTTATTTTAATATTACTATTATTCCATAGTATCGTTCTCATTATGTTATTCGTCCCCTCAATATTTACATATTTTAGTTCAGACCATGTACAAAGCAAATCAAAGTAAAAATATGGCAAATTTGCTGTTTTACATAATTTTTCCATGTCTTTCTTGTGACAGTTAAATTCTAAACATAAGGGTATTCCCCCAACCTTGTCAATCCAATAGGAAAACAATGTTTTCCATGAGGTATTTTGACAGTTCAAATATTTCATTATCCATGAAAGACGCAATGCACTAACTCTAGCTTCCAGATCAATCATTCCCAACCCCCCACTTGTAACATCATTAATACAAATATTTCTTCTTATTTTTTCTGTTTTTGAGCGCCACAAAAAGGAGTATAATAACTTATTAATTCTTTTGATGGCATCTTTGGGTGCTGGAACAGCAGTAGCCACATATACTATTTGTGATGCAGCTAGCATCTTTATAACTGTGATTTTCCCGTAGTACGTCAGATGACGCATTTTCCACAAATCTAAAATTCTTTTAATCTTGTCAATTTTTCCTTCCCAATTTAGTGTTTCTACTTCTTTTATATTCATCCCTACATAAATCCCAAAAAATTTAAATGGATCGTTTGAAAAAGCCAATCCTTCAATTTCATTTGCATCACATCTTTGTGAAAGCTGCATTATTTTCGATTTATCCCAATTCACCAAAATACCAGCATATCTGCCAAATTTTTTTATTTCGTCCATTGCATGTCTCACTGACGCAAGTGAACTGAGTGTCATTACCGTGTCGTCTGCATATTGTGCAATTTTAATTTCTGTTTCAAGTCCTTCATGATTTTTATCTAGAACTTGTATACCTTTAATATCTTTATTTTGATTCACCTTTAACGCTAAGATTTCTGCAGTAATAATAAATAACAATGCTGATAGTGGGCATCCTTGCCTTACACCTTTCTCAATTGTGAAATTTTCTGAGAGCCATCCATAATTCATAACACTACCACATGCATTGTGATATAGTGTGCGAATCCATTTTATATATGTATCTTTGAACCCAAATATTTCCAACGTTTTAAAAAGAAAAGAATGATTAACATTGTCAAAAGCTTGTTTGAAATCGATAAACATAATAATACCCGGAACATGTTCTGACTCACAATAGTCTATTATATCTTGTATAAGACGTACGTTTTCAGTAGCTGACCTTCCTTTCATAAAACCCGACTGATCGACCGATACTATAGTATTTATTACACGCTTCAGTCTATGTGACAAGGCACGAGCAGCGATTTTGTAATCGACATTGAGTAATGATATTGGCCGCCAGTTGCCAAGGCGCGTCTTAGGACCTTTTTTATACATAAGAGTAAGAACAGATTGTTTTTGTGACCATGACAACTCCCCATTACAAAATCCCGTATTCAGACTTTCCAACACCAAGTCTTTTATCTCTGACCAGAAACATTTATAGAATTCCACTGTTAGGCCATCACTGCCTGGCGATTTATTATTATTCATGCCTTTTAATGAGTTCCAACATTCTGCTTCAGTAAGTAAACCTTCGCAGCTGTCTGCTTCTTCTTCGCACAATGAATGAATATCTATGTTTGTAAACACGTCGTGAGAGCTATATTGATGATCATCGATTGAATACAAATTCGTATAATAACTATGTATGTGCTTTAAAATATTATCTTTCTGAATTTTCCCATTAACTTCTAAAGAGTCTATTTCTTTTTTCTGGCCCCTTCTCTTTTCGAGTTGCAAGAAATATCTATTTGATTTTTCACCCTTTTCTAACCATTTCTCCCTTGAACGTACAAAAGCACCTCTACATTGATATGTATACCATTTGTCAATATTATTTTTTAGTTTCTTCATTCTATCGTTATCCTCTACAGATAGGTTACATTCATTTTCACATAGATCTCTTAATTCTTTTTCTAAATAAACAATGTAACATTTTTTCTTTTTATTCACATCAATTGCATATTTCATACTAAATTCCTTTATCTTTATTTTACAAAGTTCCCATTTTTGTTGCAAATCTAAGTGTCTATATTCAAGTTTTAGTTTTCGAATAACATCTGTGACATTTGTTCTATATGTCTCGTCCTCAAGCAGAGAGCAGTTTAGTTTCCAAATACCTTTCCCACGCTTCTGTTCATGAACCTTAATCGTAAGTGAAACAGCATTGTGGTCACACTTTAATGCAGGTCTGATATCGGTTGAGTAAACCCTGTGCATAAAATCAGCTGGAACAAGCCAATAGTCTAATCTTGAAAACATCTTTAAAGAAACCTGTCTCCATGTAAACTGTCTTTTATCTGGATTTTGCTTTCTCCATACATCAATCAAATTGAACAAATGTTGAAAACATGAAAGATTACGCTTACGTATATTTATGTGTGAAATACCCCTAGTATCTAATTTTCGGTTTTGGACACAATTAAAATCACCACCTACAAGAAGCACATCATTATGGTTCTTGTACTTATTTGACCATATTTTTAAAGTTTTAAAAAACTTTTCTTTCAGCGTACTCTTTGTTGGTGCATATATATTAATACAAAAGTATGATTTACCATACAAGCAAAATTGTAATGCAAGAATTCTTCCGTCTCCTCGTGTGAAAGCTTTTACTGATATCAGTGAACTAAATAATCGGTTGTGTATTAGAATCACGACTCCTTTTGAATGATTTGTTCCATTATTGAAGTAACATGCTCCGTTCCACTCTGATTTTATTATTGATTCCAGATCTTTTGTTACAAATGATTCTTGTAAAAATGCGATATGACATTTTTGATCATTAATCCAGCGAAATATTTTGCCTCTTTTAGTCTTGTCTCTTATTCCTCTTACATTGAGGGACACAAAAAGTATTCTTGATACTTCATTCATCGTTTCTTGTTTGTTTTTTCAACAGTATTTCGTCATCTTTGTATTATGTAGCTTTGCTATTTTTTCTTACTTGAATTTCTTGGCTTTACGGGTGCTGGTTTCTTCTTCAATTTGCGCTGATTCTTGGGATGTGGTATCGGCTCATCATCGCACTCGCTTGAAGATTCCTCATCGCCACCCGAATCGATTTTCCCTGATGCATTGCTGTCGCATTCTTCGCTGCTGTTGACATGTGACGTACTAGCTACGCTAACTTTTGCCGATGTCACATTTGATGCGTCGCGTACTTTGCTGGCCGATCTCGTACCGGTTGCAACGCTACTCGTGCTGGCATCTGCTTCAGGAGCCTTGTCCTTTCTTTGGACTCCGTGGCGGACGTTGGCGATAAAGTCCTCGAGACTTGTCTGTCGCGTCGCTTCACGTTCCTTGCTCATCTTAGCCAGGCGCGGATCCAGGAATTTCTTGCCGGGGGGGCACACGGGGGGGCACCGTGTGGGAAAGAGAACATATATATATATTTTTTTTAGTCCCGAAAAAATCGCAACGACTCAGCCAGCCGCTGAATAAGCGGGGGGGGGGGGGGGGGGGGGGGGGGGGGGGGGGGGGGGTAAGCGGACACTTTTTTAATTTTTTTTTTGTCCCCAAAAAATCGCAACGACTCAGCCGGCCGCTGAATAAGCGGGGGGGGGGGGGGGGGGGGGGGGGGGGGGGGGGGGGGGTAAGAGGACACTTTTTTTTTTTTGGTCACGAAATTTTTTAATTTGACATTTTGCTTCGTTGGGGGGGGGGGGGGTAAGGTCACCTTTTTAGGTCAGCCATTGGCCATTTTTTTTTTTTTTTTTTTTTTTTTTTTTTATAAAAAAAAAAAAAAATGTTTGGCCGGGGGGGCACGCCCCTGTTTTTCAGTATATTTTGGGCGAATTTAGGGCTGATTTTAACATATTTTTTTTGGCCGGGGGGGCACGTGCCCCCTGTGCCCCCCCCCTGGATCCGCCACTGTTAGCTTGATCGTGCGGTGCGGATTTCCCCTCGGCGTCAACTTGTGGCGTTGCCACGTCATGATCGCGATGATTCCAGAGAAATTCATTGTCTGATATACAGTTGTTAAATGGGAATATCTCAGCATTACACTGGGTACAGAAAGATGCATGTGTAGATATATGAAAACATGAGTTGAAGTGAGCTTTACATAGCTTGCAATAATTAACCATTTCACAATGTAATAAAAAAAGACAAAAGAAAAGTATAACAACAATATCACACACGAGCAGTGGCAATCACACACAGTCACACACAAAACACACAATAACTGTTAATAGTTTGTATGTATATTAAAAGTTTTAAAAAGTTCAAAAAGTTCCAAGGAAAGATGCATGTGGAATACCAGGAAAAGCATCTTCACATCATGGTGCATGCAGTAAATTGATATCCAAGGTACTTAATCTTGGATTGATTTTGTTTAAAGTCGACTGTGCAAAATTCAGAGAAAGTTCAGTTGATCAAGTGAGCTTATCAACTTCTTCATTGGTTTACTTCCTGTTTTGACTGCTGCAAACACTTTCCCATCTATTGTCCATGCAGTATCTACTTGCTTTGATCTGCGAGTATCCATTAGTAGTTGAAAGTTCCTTTTTGTGAGATCTTCCACAATCATAAATCCTGACTCTTTGGCACGAATTCACAAAGGAGGTGTGTCGACAAACCTTGGTTTTCGTACGTCATATGACGCGTTTTACGCGTTTTTTACAAACCTGGTTTGTGAAGAACAAAAGGAGGTTTGGCGAAACAAAAGGAGGTTTGAGCTTAAACCTTGGGCTGCCAACCTTGCTTTGTGAATTCGGGCCATTGAGTTGTGACTTCTTACTCATTATGATCCGCTTATGGCGATAAGAACATAGTTTGACTAGTATCGGTCGGGGCCTATACGCGGACTGGTGTAGATTCCTGGCTTGGGACGACCCTCTGTCATACATCTTACGAGTTGAAGGAGTAGAATCATTTGGAGGAGCTTTAACTGGAGCACTTAAAGAACATGGTTTTCCAATCCGGTGGGATCTGTCGATGTTGGCGGGGGACAAGTTAATGCCAAGAGATTTGGTTACTAGGTCAATAGCGAGTTGATCAGTGTTTTCATTTGGCATCTCATGTAAGCCTAAGATGCGGATGGAGTTACGACGACTGTAGATATCTGAGTTCACATTTATTTTACCTCTTGCATTTGTATCTCTGACATCTGTACCTCCGACGTTTTTTTAACTTTGATCAGGGATACCTGGGCCCTGTCGTATAAACATTTGCGAGTAATCGCATGTTATTTGCGATTGGTCACTCGCAACTGGAGATTTGCAATTGATTAGCTAGGGTCAATCGTAACTCATTACAAGACACATCTTTACCTAGCATATTTGATCCAAGGCGTTGGGGGGGGGGGTATGTACCCCCCCCCCCCACACACACACACACACACACACACAAGTTCTGTACAGATGCAGTGCCACAATGCTAATGGTCCCAATGAATAAGGGAGTTTACAGATAGCACATGGTACAAATGACCCCAAATATCCACAGATCTTTTACACATGGAGAAGTTCCACTTCGAGCATCTTGGAATAATAACTGCCAAAGTCCTAGATGTGCTTCATGAATACCTTTTTGTTTGCCCTCTTGAAAAGAATACTTTCACCTGCGTATCTTAGAATGTACCGTTGGTGCATAAATGAATAATGTTACATAACTTTCATGAGCGCATATCCAGTCTTCATCTCTGTGGGTTTTACCTTTTTGGTACAAATGACCTTTATCTGCTCATGCTCAGACTGCAACCGTAAACTGGCTTATTTTGGGGAGCCTGAACCACACCCATTTTTGTGTATGAGATGCTTTTTATTGCATTTAATTCGACAATCATTTAAAACTTTTAAATTTTGGAGTTCATTACTTTATCAGGCCTATTTGATAAAAAATTCTCTTGATATTTCATGAAAATTTCAAAACTAATAACAACAACAACAATAGAAGATAGTATGTCAGCTGTCATATCACGTTTGACAAGCGCTAGAGTAAAAACTCCATGTACATGTGGCTTGTCGTAGTACGTTTTATTATTGTTTATTAATTTGTTGAGAGCACCGGGCTGTAAAGAAGTTGCTAGAATTTGATGTAAGTTTGTAGTTTAATTAGTACTAGTCACGAAATAAACAGACAATGATCCACAGCATGTGTTAATCAGTCATAAAGCTGAAGTCCGGATAATATTACTAGAATTTTTCGATATATTTTGTTGATTTTAGTAATCCGATTATTGCACGTTGCGTCAATACGATTATCACTTTACATTACGTGGAAGTGAACGAATGGGACACTGTGAAGAGTAAAGTTTCCAGCATCCGCTTTTGTGCCCTCATATTCAAATAGAATGAAATTTCGATGTAGGAGATTGAGGTTTTACTATTCTATTTTGTCTGTGTGGCTGTACAGGAAAGTGTGTTTTTGTCTCACCAATCCAACATTTTTATTCTGAATGGAAGATTCCATGTTGATAATCATCCAAAAATAGCAGATGAGTCATAGTTGATGGAAATTACCAAATAATGTTCTGCATCTGCATGCATGTGCATGCATCAGAATTTTGCCTATATACTTGGATGCGTGCTTAGTTCAGCTGCTCAGCATTTAGATTTGAGTACTAGATCTGTTTGACATAGACCCTACTCGCTGTTCCATACAAGTTAAACTGAACTCTGAAGTAGAAGAATTTTGACTTGTATGCATCCATTGGTGAACTACTAAATTAATCCCCAGCTCTTCAAATTTCAAAACACTTCACTCTTAGGTAGTGTATCATGTCTGCATGGTTGTAAAGAATTCTGCAACAGTGTCAGAAGTTAATATTCTTCACTAAAAAACAAAAGGGTCTTCTTACTGAAGAAGCCATTCTGGAGATAAAGGGCTAGGGGATATCAACTATTGTTTGACATGCAGAACATTTTAAAGTGTCTATGTCTATTGTCTTTTTTTTCTTCATCCCAGGCATCCAGGGTACATGCAAAAGGCCGAGTTGGATTGTACATATGTGCCCATACATGTACAATCCATCTTTTTAGCATACCCTGGATATCCCTTTCGCATCTTGTATCTTGTATTAAATACATGTAAATCTATTGAATGTATTAATTATTCAATAGAATTATGTACCTGTTTCCCTGTGTTCATTTTTATTAAAAAATTTCCCCCATATCTTGTTCTATTTGATGTAGGCAGACATTTTAGATCAGGTGGCAGGGCTCACAGCTGACCTCAGCTTCTCTGCATTCTTTCTTGGCCAAGAAATTACTAATCAGTCTTGATTGGGCCGGGCTTTATAGCGGCAACAACAGAACACCAGAGACAGACAATGGCTAACGTTGGAGATTTAGACTTCAGGTTGATGGACCCTGAACAGAGTATTCCCGCCACAAAGGTGGAGTTAACAGTCTCTGGAAGGTAAATACAAGATTATGATTTTATTTTGGAGTATGTATAGGAAGAGATAGGAATATACATGTACGTTGTAATGCAATGATTGGTTATAGAGAATTACTCTGCACATTTCAGGATTTTCTGCAGTGATGTTCATGTGCACCTTAGTTGCAAATCAGGACACGAGAGACAGAAAATGGCTAACGTCAGAGATTTAGTCTTCAGGATGATGGACCCTGAACAAAGTTAGGACATGAGACAGAATCAAGTTATGTATTCACCATGCACAAAGCTTGGAGTTCCTGGTATTGTGCATGGTAAATACATGATCAGCTGGCTCTGCACAGCTAAGGCAAGATGTGCACAAATATTACTGCAGAACGTTCTTTAGAAATTCACCAGATTTGAGATGTATTGTGTTTGCCAAATTAAATAATGAAATAATAACAATATATTAATAAGATTTTTTGAGCCCTTATTCACACAGAAATATTAGACCTTTATCCATTTTGTGCATGGGGTTAGATTTAATTTTGTTGATGAGATTTGTTTGAGAATTACATGTATATCGGTAAAAATTAATGTTATTTAATGCAAACTTGACTCACAGGAAATATACAATGAACATGTAAACTTCTTTTAACTTTCCAGTTTTATTTACTTGTTTACGAATGCCAGATTTCTTGACTTTGTGTTAATCATTGAATTCAATTTATACAAACCACTCATGCATGTACACGTGAATGATTGCAGAGTTTGCCAAAATAAAAATATATATGAATGCTTGATACCCAGGCTCTTCTACTAATGATAAACACTTTAATGATTTAGGGGTAATGAAACATAGGGACAGTCAAATGAAACTGATGATAAACAATTAAACATGGATATTAATGAATTTCACTAGATTGATATGTGAATTGTTGACTCAATGTAATGAGTAATTGTAATGTCATGCTTGTTGATGTATGTATGACCGACTCCTCAAATTTCATCTCTCTTTACAATGTTTGCACCAAATTTGCTTGCATGTTTTCATTTAGAAACGATTATAAATATAATTTCCATTTCATAAAAGTAAAAGGTTTTGGATACAGATTGAGCAGTTTGTCATAAAAGATTATAATAGAAATAGATAGTTACATGATTTGGGAGTTGGGATCCAGTGTTATCCTTTACCCTCCAAAATGTGCACATTTCATTAAACTCTAAAGAAATTTGTCTTCTAATGCTATAATACTTATTTAAAACTAAAATAATTGAAAACATGTCATGGAGTTCTAAGTGAATTTATGAATTCATTAAACGTTAATATTTTTTGTTCATGCTAAAAGTAATTGAATACATTTCATCATGTAGAAACAATCATCTTAAATTTCTGTAGTTCTCCTTCATGTTCCATTAGACACCTTATTTTATCTCAATAACCTTGTTTGATTTTGTGAGAAACCTTAATTCATTTGTTCGTGACAGGAAAATTCTTGACCTTGATGTAATCACCGTATCTGACCCTGGTAAGAAGCTATACCCTGCTAAACATCATAGTCTATTTTTTTACTTTGGAAGATATTTAAACTTCATGGGGAAAATGCCCTTTCATTTTGATTTGAAGTTATATTGCTTAATTAAATATTCCCTTGCATTTCATGCAATTTATTAAAATGTTATCCTCATGCGACTTGTCTTGTCCAAAATTGTGATATGACAGGAACTATTATCCCTAATGAGAGTAAAATAATATTCTTCTGAAGTTTGGAAGTAGGCTATGATGAATATATGTGTGTCCACTTAGTATTCATCTGCATTAAACATGGTTGTTGATCCACTATCATTGCCATCTTACGTTTCTTTTTTGCCCCACACACTTACATTCGTGTATACATGTCAACAAGATTTAATTTTGATTAACTCCATTTTAATTATTCCTTCATTTTCCACTGCAAAGTGTAATATTACCATATCATAAATTCATTCATTCAGTCATTTCATATTTGCTGGCATTCCTGCAATTATGTCAGAGTGAACATTTTAGTTTCATTCTCTCACTTGTTGACCTTAGTTTTAAGGTGAAAGCAAACTGCATCAAAGATGGAATAGAAAATAGTGAATCAGCAATCATGATAATAATCCTTCAGTCGTATCTGAGCCATGTGTTGCAGGTGCTAATAAAGATCATGTTCCTAAGTTCTCATGGTCAAACCAACTTAAAGATATCTACTTTCTCTCTTCTTTCTCTCTCATATTTTATTGTTGTCTTTCAGAAAACTTCTGGATATGGACGTTTTTTCCAAAAGTGACCCGAGTAAGAAAAATATACATGTACTTATGGAATAGTTCATTTAAATTTTGAAATGTGCAAAAATTTAGAAATTGTTATTTACTGAAGATTTTTTCATTTCATATTTATAAATCACACCTATTTATGTAAGCAGTGGGCATTTCAAAGTGGACTTGCATTCTGTTCACATGCTATGAGGGAAAAAATCTAGAAATATATTTCTTAAAAAATCTAAATCTAAGTATTGGAAAATTATTATAAACCATAGGACCAAGATAAATAGTATTTATTTGCAAAGATATAAAAGCAAATTCTTGAAACTAGCTCCATACACTTAGGAAGCAGATACATGTATGTGTTTTAAAAAGGCATGATTTTAAAGGCGTGGTTCAAATGGCGTGGTTTAAAAGACGTGGTTTAAAAGGCATGGTTGATACAAATTTTATGTTAAAGCTAATCTTGAGCTCTGGTATGGGAATTGTATTTAGAGAGAAAATTGCTATGATTTATTCTGGATTATTTATCCTGCAGTAGATGTGTTGTTTGAACCAGTGAAATAAAACAAACACACAATAACTTACTGAGCATCATCTTCGATAAAAACCACAACTCCCATTTACACATATTGACCTGTATTGAGCACATGGTGTCGGGCCTACTTACCCGGATTCCCTTATGTTTCTATGCTCATTACTCAGCCCCTATACAACTTCTACCAAAAGCGTTTGGCACATGTCATTTAATTGTAATCTTGAACATTCAGTGTAAGTTTAGTTGGATTCTGTGAGAGTTTATTTTCTACATTTACCAGAACTCAAGTTTATCTTTAAGCGAGGAGTTACTAACATTAATATCATTGTTGGACGTGCATGCATTAATGCTTGCATCAGATAGCTTTTCTTTTTACCTTGTTTGTGTTTAAACGTAATATTTTGATGATTTTCATGATATAATTTTGATATTGTGAATGAACTAAAATGGGTCCAAAATAGTCTTGGCAGCAAAATTAGCCTGTTGAGCTGAAAATGTTTAAATTAGAGTTCAGAATATCTTACGTGAAGTAATTAGTCGTGACAAAACATGTACCCGGTAATGTTTGTGAAAGTCCTGATCCTCTGTTTATGATATACTCCTCCAAAGTATAAAAGTTACATTTTTATGACACTTTGGACTTTGGCAATAATAGTGAAGTTGAAATATGAAATTTGAACAAACAGGGATATATATATATGTAATGCTTGCTCACAAATGTAAGTCACAAGAAAAAACATTAAGATTTCATTGTACTGGTAAGCCTTTCATTTCTTGCAATATTTATCCCTTACAGTGCTGTTAGCAGTTTAAAGTATGTAAATTAATAAAATAATACTTTTTTTTTTAAAAGAAAAGTTTGTCTTTCTACTTGAAATTGAAATGGGTTCACAGATAGATATCAAGATCAACAACTTGAAAAGCTTCTATAATTGAAATGTGATAAAATAATGTTTGTAAAGTTGGTGACCCCCTAAATGCTTAGATAACAGGATAGCATATATTTAACAAGTACTTAATAAATTCAAATGGCTGGCATAGGAGATTGTAAAATATCAACTTTACAGTACTAACTTTTCCCAAAACAAATTTGATGTGAAGTTGAAGGGGATTTCATAAAATAATTTTTGAATTCAAAGAAACATGTTGCACATTGTGTTTCATAAAATTTCCTATAATTCAGAGCCAGTCATTAATGCTTTGGTTGTATGTAATTTCACACAAATTCGTAATCGGACTTTGAGTTGCGCGCCTTTTTATCTCAAGTAAACATGTGTGTAAGATGAATGTACATAACAATCATATTTTTTATGGTTTATGATATGTTTGTATTCTTTATTACTCCCCACAGTTTTGTTTTGCTTTAAAAGTTTATGGGGAACTTTTGTCAATGTATCAATGGGTTAAGGAAATGCATACCGGTAGTCTTTACAGAATTTTTGAAGAAGAATTTAGTATCATTGCTCAAAATTACAGTTGCCCACATGCTATTAATTAAATCTTATCCTGCCAGGCAGCCTTACATGTAAAGCTATATAATCCTGATTGTCAAGGATTGCAACTTCAAATTTTACCAAGAATTGTGATATATTTGATGATTCTGTGCAATCAACTGCAAAGGAGCACCATCAAAAGTACTGAATTTCTGATTTAAAAAAAAGAAGCCACAATGTAGATTTTCTCAACAGATAAAAGGCCATTGACATATTTACATTGTAGGCTACCTACATTCTTGAAAGGCATCTGGCACTGTGGCAGACAATCAAAATTGAAAGCAAGTACAATTTATAGGAAACTGATAAGGGTTCTCTAGAATTGTAAGGAGTGAATCGAGTCCATATAGAAATGTACATGTATATGTAATGCACAACAATATTTAAAGAAGTGTGTAAAATGTAGAAAAATTAGACCAGCCTGTACATATACATGCATGAAGATTTTCTCTTAAGCCCGCGTATATATAGATTTCCTCTAAAGAGAAGATATATTCACAATATGAACTTGTATTCTTGAAACACCTCCATGTGTAGCATTTGTTTCATTCTAGCTCTTTTTTTAAAAACCTGGTGCTCAATCGTCCATGTCGGTGTAACCAGGAGGGAGCACCACTCTTATGTGCTCTCTTGTTTTCTGTGAAATTTTGTGTCTTTTTGTGATCTTCTTGATTTGATATTTACACCAGTGGAGGAAGTTTATACCTGGAACCTACTAGACATTTTCTGTCTTGTTATATGGATCAATTGTGAAGTTTTGAGTGAAAAACTATCTGCTTTTTCAACCTTTCTGTGTAACTTGTACATCAAGGGATCTTCATTACTCCTGTGCAATGTGCTAGCACAGTCATGTAACATTATACTGCTTCATCAATAAATCTGTCATTACCTATGGAGGCTGGCAGTCTTCAATTTCACTCGTTGAATCTTCATTCCTCCTGTGCGGTCAGCTTGACCTATTGAACTTTTATGGCTGGAGCTGGAGTCGGCAACCCCTCATAATAATCTGCTGTGCATCCGCAACTATGTGACACTTCTTCACTTATTTCTACCCCTAGGCTCTCGGACTGTCGCACCTGTGCTATTAGTTTTGTTTTTTTGATTCCCATTAAGTCCTCGATTCCTCGCCCTGTTAAAATGCCGCCCAAAAAATCAGAATCTTCAGCTGACATAGCTCGGCATGTTATTAGTCAGCTAGAGAACAGCGACGCTTTTAAGCTTATAGTTAAATCTGCCGTCAGGGAGGCGGTTGCTGATTTGGCTGTCCGGCTTGAGGAGCAGGAAGCAAGGGTGCTCGAGCTAGAGGTGCAGGTGAAAGCTCAAGCATCTGAGATCGAGCAGCTTAAGAAGGCCAAGGAAAGCACCCATGATGCTGCTGGAATACTTGATTCAAAGCTTGACGCTTTGGATCAGTACTCGCGGCGGAATAATGTAAGGATCCACGGCATGGAGGAGACGGTTGGGGAGTCGACGGAGGAGGTGGTCTGCAAGGTCGCTCAACGAATGGGTCTTAAACTGACCCAATCCGACATCGACCGCACTCATCGCCTAGGACCGGGTACCAAGCCAGCTGGTGGTGACAAGCCAGATCGATCTATCATTGTAAAGTTTTCATCGTACCGTACCAGAGCCCTTTTCATTGGAGCGAGGATGAAGCTCAAGGGCTCTGGTATATATGTCAACGAGGACCTGACAGCCAGGAAGCAGAAGCTCTTCCATGCCGTCAGGCACTGCAAGAAAGCTGTCAAGGCCTGGAGTATTGACGGCAGAATATTCGCCGGTCTCGCCAATACCAGTGACAATGGTCGCCTAACCAAAAAGCTGATTACGTGCGAGGAAGATCTTGCGAACTTATGACTGAACTTCGCAGATTATATAGTAACTCCTAACTTGCAACTAAGCCTATTCATGGCAAATATGTTTTATATACAGACTGTTTTTTTCTTGCCTTTGTTCATTATATATCTCCCCCACTTTTCTACTTTATTTCTCCTTCATTCTCTGCTATTTAATTTCAACATGAATTTTATTTCTCAAGCTGTCTCCTTTCCCTTGGAATCTAAGCACATTGGTGCTTTATATATAATGTGTATTTCCTATCCTCTCTATCTCATGTCAGTTTGCTACCCGAATTACGAACCGCAGTTACACAGTACAATATCTATTTTCTTACTCTCTCAATATGATCCAAACTGATGATGATATTACATGCATTTTTTTTTAATCCAATGCAAGTACCTTGCAACAATATGATGAAAATGATGATCAAATTACAATAAATTGTAATTATTGTACCGAAAAGCAATTCTTTGATATGGTCTGTGGTTCAGAGAGTAATGAACTTGCTTTAATTCACTTGAATATACGTAGTATGTGTAAGAATTTTGAAAATTTCAGTGTTTTCACCAAGCGTATATCAGGATTCACAGCAATAGGTGTTTCTGAGACCTGGTTTCCTTCTGAATTCGATACTAGCTTATATTTAATTCCTGGTTATAATTTAGTTTCTAATAATAGACGAGATAAAAGAGGTGGAGGGGTGGCTTTATACATTCCATCTCTGATGGATTACCAAATATGTCATGAGCTTACCATTATGAATGATGTGTTAGAAACTATATTTGTTGATGTTTTCATACCAGGAAAACGTAATGTTGTTTTAGGTGTCGTTTATAGGCCGCCACAAAGTAATCTAAATCTCTTTATAGATGAAGTACACAATATTCTGTCAAATCCATTACTTAATAACAAGACAATTTTTCTTATGGGTGATTATAATCTGAACCTGCTCACTTGCGATGGAAATAGCAGTATTGATGACTTTTTGAACCTGTTGGTGTCCTTTTCCTTGATGCCTTTGATCACTAAACCTACAAGAGTGTCTGAAAATTCCTCTACTCTCATTGACAATATCTTCACTAATTTGCAACCCTTTCCAGACGCTGGCATCATAATTTCTGACCTATCGGACCATTTCCCTATTTATGCCAAGATGCCATTGAGCAAACCCTCTTTCATTACTAGGCAAAATAAACATGCCCGTAGGAGCAATCCCGAAAATATTGCAAAGCTTAAGGAAGCCCTAATTGCAACTGACTGGAGTGATGTTTTACTTGATCAAAATGTTGATAGCTGTTTTGAAAACTTCTTTCGAAAATTTATATTGCTGTATGATGAGAATATACCTATATGTAAAAGAGATAGTGGAAATCACAGGAAGATCCCCCGAATGCCATGGATTACAAGATCGCTATTGAAATCGATCAATAAGAAAAATAAGCTATATTATAAATACAAGACAACTAAATCAGAACAGTCACGCTTGAATTACACTAGATATCGGAACACCTTAACTACAACATTACGTGTTTCAAAGAAAAATTACTATTCCACTCAGTTTCAGGCAACCTTAAATGATATAAAAGGAACATGGAAGGTAATCAAAAATATTTTTAAAAGCAACAGTAAAACATCCAGCATAAGATCTCTGCAAATTGATGGAGAATTAGTAGATGATACAAAATCTATTGTTGAAAAGTTCAATAATTATTTTTGTAGTATCGGTCCGAATTTGTCGGAGGGTATTCCAAATTGTGATAAATCATTCCATGACTTCTTGAAAGAACCTAACCAGCAAAGTTTGTTTTTAATGCCAACAAATGAAGTAGAAGTACTCAGTATAATACATTTTTTGAAGATTGGAAAAAGCCCAGGCTGTGATACTATCTCCAACAGTCTAGTTAAAAACTTAGCAGTAGAAATCGTACAGCCATTAGTGCATATATTTAATCTGTCACTGACAAATGGCATTGTACCCAGGGAGATGAAAGTGGCAAAGGTTGTCCCAATTTTTAAGAAGGGTGACCCAAAACTATTGACGAACTACCGACCCATTTCCCTATTAACAACTTTCTCTAAAATTCTTGAAAAACTTATCTATGTGAGAACTGTAAAGTTTCTCAATTCAAGTAAAATATTTTCCAACTTTCAATTTGGCTTCCGTGAGAAACATACTACCACCCATGCTATACTGCACTTTATCAATAAAGTTTCTTATGCTATGGACAACCACATGCACACACTTGGAATATTCTTGGATTACTCTAAGGCATTTGATACAGTAGATCACAAAATATTGTTATGTAAATTATCCCATTACGGGGTTAGGGGTGCTGCCCTGGATTGGTTCAGGAGCTATTTAGCTGACAGACAGCAATTCGTTTCCATAAATGGTTTTGATTCAGAGTTACAAAATGTCAGCTGTGGAGTCCCACAGGGATCACTTCTTGGTCCTCTTTTATTTATTCTTTATATAAATGATTTTCAATATTCTTCTGATGTATTATCCTTTATTTTGTTTGCAGATGATTCAAGCATATTTTTTTCACACAAAGATGCACAAGTTCTTGTGCAAACAGTTAACTCAGAGTTGCGCAATATTACCTCATGGATTCATGCTAATAAACTGTCTCTTAATCTTACAAAAACCAATTATATGATATATAGCAATTCGCTCAAGATGTTGCCCGGTGACATTATGTTCAACGGTGTTCTGATAGACAGGGTAACATCAACTAAATTTTTAGGTCTTTATATCGACGAACAATTGAAGTGGAAAACTCATGTAAATAATCTATGCAAAATATTATCAAGGAATACTGGTGTAATTCGTAGGTTGAAGTCTACTCTTCCTAAAAGCATATTACTTATCTTGTATTCAACTTTAATTCTACCTTATATTAATTATGGTGTGCTTGCTTGGGGCAAATCTCTAATAACACAATTAGATAAAATATTCTTGGCTCAAAAGAGGGTAATAAGAACAATCTGTAATGCTGACTTTCGTGCTCATACAAATCCTCTTTTTTATCATCATAGGATTTTAAAGGTAGAAGATATTTATTATATGCAATTGGGTTCCTTAATGTATGATCTCAACTCAGGTGTACTGCCACTGGCATTAGCCAAGATTTTCAAGAGAAACAATCAAATTCACAATTATGCCACAAGAGGTGCTTCTGCATTCCACTTACCCCATGCAAGGACAAAGTTTACTCTCAACACGTTAGTTTGCACTGGACCAAGGTTTTGGAACACTCTTGACTCAAGCATTAGCCATGCTGTCAGTATATCTGTCTTCAAACGTAAACTGAAATTGTACTTATTGAATAATTACTTAGTTGTTTCTTAATCTGTAGTGTCGTGATTTATATTTGAACTTAATCCATTCCCCAATTTACTACTGTATAGCAACTGCCGACTTACCTTTTCCTTTTTCTTTCCTTTCTCGCCTGTAGCGAGCTTTCAGTTTACAGTGAAAGTATTTTTTTTTCTTTCTCCCCCCCACTCGAGCTCTCCCTCTCTTTCCCACTCCCGCCCCCTCTCTTCATTTCTATATCCCACATTATTATCACTCTTATCTCCCCCTTTTGTACATAGTCTCTTCTCCCCACCCTTTTTTATTACTCAGTTAAACCATGTGTATAATCATATGGTTATTGTTTATAGTTATTTGTTTTAGTACTAGCTTTAGCGCCTTTGACGAACATTTCTTGTATTAATCTATTATATAACCAGGCTGTTCTTGTTGTTTATGTTATTGTTTTTGAGGGACCTGACCTCTACAAGCTAAGCTTTAATTAGGTCTCCTCGTCTTTTCTTCTTTTGTTTTCTCATGTAAATGCATTGTGTGAACTTGATTCTTATAAGTGTTCCTCTTATATACTTTGCATGTTATACATTTGTTAAATTGTATTACTTTTATGTTGGAAGAAAGACAAATAAACTTGAAACTTGAAACTTGAAACTTGCAGAAAAATTGTAAATGGGTACCATTAGACAAAAACTTTTTAATATGAAAATAAAATTTAAGGTCACTTTAATTCAAAATTTTAATTATTAGCTACCAAAGTTGGTTGTACTGTTTTATATACACTGTATGTTAAAAAAAAAATAGCTTCTAATGTTAATTCTATATGTAGATATTGTAAGTTTAAATACAATTTCTATAATCATAAAAGCAAAGTTTAAGTAGACTAGTCGATGCTCCTGTATTCAATCAAAAAGAAAAGGGCACATGCGGACCCCAATGCAGAGGGTTGTTTTAATTGTATTCTTTATTCTCTTCGTATTCCTTAACCTTTAAAATTAAAGGAATGCCAGGTAAAAAAAAAAATTAATACATACTGGCTTTACACAACTTGTTATTATTTTTAATGTAGCCAAACATGCTGATATTCCTTTTAAAAATCATTATTAAAATGCAAACTATTCATATACCAAAATAATAAGCAAAGTACTCTTGGATTTAAGTTAGATTTATAGACACATAAATCTATATAATATATTATCTATATTATATATAATAGATTTATTATATACTGACGCAATGTTCCAGACAAATAAATAAATGAAAGATGGTAGTTATGTGATCCACCCCCACCATCTCCCTCCCCCCCCCCCTCCACTGAAAAAAGACAAATCTATAAATTCATGGTTTGATAACAGCATGACTGCTTAATTCATCTCCTTTCTTCTACCTTCTTTCTACATATATTTCTGTAGATCCTGACTTTTCATGTGGTTTGTACAATCCCTATTCTATGGTTATGCAACAGTACTTTGGTGAATGATGAAAAACAAACTGAATTATTGTTAATATTTAAATTTCATTCACTGCTGCCTGATAATGCATGACCTTATAGAATGCATATTGTGCAGTTCACATGAAGAAAGAAGAACAACAAATTATCTCATGGGAAAGGTATAGATAGTTTTATAGTTTTTGTATAGGTACATTGGAATAAAAACCAAGAGTATCCCAGAAAGTGCAAAGGAGAAATGTGCCCCTCTTTGTGACTTTATGTCAAGAACTGACCTGTATACTTTCCAAATAGCCCCCCCCCCCCAGAAACAATCAAACAACCAAACATGAAACAAGCAGTATAATATAATAATCCAAACTCTAAATTCATCCCTTTTCTATGTTAAATTCTTACAGAGGTACTGATTACAATATCTCCAATAAAAATTTTGATTTGGAAAGTAAATCGAAAAATAATCTAGGGAAGTTCTAGGAGTGCGGCTAACGGGAAACACATTTCCTCTTGCTTCTGAGCATGGTTTTTTTTTTGTGTTCATATCTAGATTCATCCATCCATTAGTTTATATCTTTTCTTTATTAACACCACTTTGCCCATTGACATCCTTTCATTTCATCATGTATTATTTCATACTAATTTGCATCAAGTCTATCCCGCACTTGTTTGTATGTTTCAGAGCATTTTGTTGTTTTTGTTCTTGAAAGTTTTAGACCCCAAGATTGGAATGATTATGTTTTTTATTGACATCTTGGTAATAAACGTCTTTGTAATCTCTAAATAAATTCAATTCAATTTAAATATTTTATTTCCTAAACCAATCAAAACACACAAATTCTTATTTATATTGAACATATACCCTTTTCTGTTCTAGGAGAAAACATATGACCAATTCTCGCTGTCGCCAGTACCCCCAAACAGTACAGCTGCATGAGCGGAAGCGACTGAGTCACCAAGCTATCCCAGAGTGCATTAGAAATGGGGGCATGAAATTAACATCCGGGCAATTGGGGGTATTGGCGATAGCGAGATTTGATTACCGTATTCATATCCTGTGAACATTCCTTGATTAAAAGAAAGTTGCTGAATGTGGATTCAAGGTTTGAATTGGTATTGTTTTTTTTGAAATACCTGTTAATCCTTCAGATCAGGCTACTTCCCCCCCTCCCCCCCCCCCCCCCAGGGGTATGTTATTCAGATTGTAATCATGGGAATATGCCTCATTAGCAGCAGTTTCATATATTTCCATTTTCAATTCCATTTTCAATTCCATGAACATTTCTGTTTAAAAAATAAAAGCTTCTCTAAAAAATGAAAACAAAATGTTATCAGCTAATAGACCAAACATTATGCCTTATTATTCAGTTTGGCCATGTTTCTTTAGTTTTAAGAGATCGTGGATCTGTTTCTCTTGCCCGCCTGCTGCTATATTAGTCTCCTCCCTTGTACAAATTCTGTATTTTTATTTTTTAATGCTTTTGAGGACCATTGGTGACCAGGCAACAAAAAATCACCAGCTATCTTTTTATAGTTTAGTTTTGATTCCAAAAGAGGAGATTCTAAGCTGTTTGGAATTATATCACATTTGGATGTTCCTAATCAATTGAAAAAGGATGTCCAGTCCTTAATAATAATACTTAAAGAAAAGTGGGTTCAAAGTTTGTTGTATAATGAAACCCTCCTACTCACAAGGTATTGTGTATAAAGGGGACAAAAGAAAAATTAGAACTACATGTATATAGAAATTTCAGTGAAGGTATAAGCCCATGATCAGAAAAACATAGGCCTTCAAAACACTGCCAAAATAACACTTTTAGATTGTTTAGCATTTCCAAATTTTGAATGACATAAGGAAAACGAATATATTACTACTTTTTCAGGATATGCTCAAAATAACAAATGAATTTCAAATACCAAATACCCCTTTTATTGAGCTCTAATTGAAAATCATAGCATGGGACTTTTTTGTGGTGCCTGGTCACATTTTATATAGTTCAGTAATCATAACAATACCTCTGTGATTGAGATAAAGTGATTAACCAGTCTACAATCTCTTTGTTTTTTAACAGTATGTGTCCTCTTCGTGAAAGCACTCGGCTCAAACGAGTACAGAGAGGTAAGTTAACCTTACATTTCATTCAAAAAATCAATCAAATTCGAAAAAACATGAATACACTGAATCCTGAAGAGGAGCAGAACTTAAAGTTTGAAATGTGATTAAATTTATCCACTACTCTCCCTTGTGTCAACAGGGACAATTTATAGAACCTTTGAGCATGAAATTCATGTATCTTTTTTGCATTGGATTTTAAAATTTTATCAGACCATCATAGCTTTTCCAGCAACCCTAATCTGACTTAAATAAAAGCCATATATGTCATTCACATGAGAGATGCAAATTTATATAAGTATTGATATTGTTGGTGTTGTTGATGTTATTGTGACATAAGGCTGTAGGCTACACATGAATACATACATACATGTAGCCCCCCCCCCTCCACAGTAATAATTATACAGTGTTTTCTTAATTGAGAAAAAAATCGATGAAAAGGAAGTTTTCAAGCAGCACAATGTTGAATTGTGAATATTGTATTTCTCAGAAGAAAAAAAGGATTATGATTTGACCATCTTTCTAAATATCATATAATTTCAATGTCAATCAGGTAGGCAATTGTATAATTTGTTTTCACTTATTTTCTCACTGAATAGTTTGGACGCACAGAAGCTATCATGAATACACTGAATCCTGACTTTGTCAAAAAGTTCACCATGGATTATTTCTTTGAAGAGGTGCAGAACTTGAAGTTTGAACTGTGAGTAAATTTATCAACTGCTCTCCTTCGTGTTGATGGGAACAATTTATGGAACCTTTGAAGTTGGTGAAGTGCATGACATATAGACAGACCATTGAAAGCGCAAGTTGACACTCTACTGCCAGAAGTATGAAAATAACTGTTAAGATAGGCAAGCATAGTTTCCCAGACTAATGTCTACATTTCGCATTTGTCGAGCCCATTAACAGAAGAAGCCATCTAAAAATCTACCTGTCTAAATGCATTGGATATGTAGTGTTACTCAACTCTGAACTTCATAGCAGTGACATTCATACATAAAGGCAATTTCTAGGAGGATATTTTATAGTTTAGCTTGATATGATCATTAAGATAAAGATCAGTTCTGGTCATGCGATTGCATTGTGAAAGAAACGTTGTGGAATCGATCAGAAAAGGTTGATCATCTAGCATATAAGTATTGGTGTGTACTGCAAGGTTCTGGAATCATCAAAATGATAAGAAATTTGGCCCAGTCTTGGTTAAGTTACAAGCACTGTACACATGGGACTATGCAACACGTGCGTGACACGTGCACGATATCTATCAAAATAGATATACTAATTTACCAAATATATCAATTAGTAGACGGCTTCTCAGCAAAATTTGTATCATCACGTATTAGTCAAAACATATTATTTCACATGATTGGTAATAAGAACTTCCATTTCCTTTTTTGAGAGAGTGGCGTTTCCAAAACTGTTCTTTATATGTGTAAAGAAATGCAGACCAAAAAGCATAATTTTATAGAGAAAATGTTAAAAATTGTAATTTGCATTGCTCCTTTATATTCACCTTTCATACCGCATATGTGATTATTAATGATTTTTTTTTTTGAGGAGCTTGTTCTTCAAATGTAGAAAAAAAAAGGATTAATTAATCTGTGGACAAGGATACTCGGTGTATCCCTTATGCGTACTTCCAATATTTGTTATCAAACAAAGGTGATGATTAATTATGAATAATTAGAGTAGGAAGCAATAAAGTGTTTATATCTACAATTGATAATTATTATTGAATGTTGATCTTTAATACAGACTGTCTCATGTCATGCTAACCACAAGCATACTTCCATTAGAGAGACATAATACATTCATAGATACCCATTATGTTTATGCACCTGCACTACATGCACCAATTCAATATAGACATGATGCAATAGAGAACTATTCAGACATGTGTCACGGATGAGTTGTGTTTTGTCTGCAGAGAATCCTTTCATTTCATTACATTTGATTATGTTATTTCCCTTGCTTTGTTGGTTCGATACTGAAACTCTGGGAATGGAATCGTGCAAGAATTGCTCCACAACCCCCCCTCCCCCCTCCCCCTCTTTCTCTTTCTCTTTCTCTTTCTCTCTCTCTCTCTCTCTCTCTCTCTCTCTCTCTCTCTCTCTCTCCTTGTTTCTTCCTCTTGGAAGGTTTCTACCTTATACCTGTGCCTTCTGCTTCTTTTGATGTTATTTTTTTTCCATGTCTTTTCAATTTTGTTAATCTTCAATTCAAGTTTTTTTGACTGTCTGCTGCTGTCATGTTTAGTGTTTAACTCTATTTGTATTTTTTCACTCTATCTCTCTCATACTAACTTCAACTTTATCATTGTGATTCTTTCTCCATCTCGAGGTTATATATTTTTGTTGTATCTTCTTAATCATTTTGTTGTGTTCTCTCTCTCTCTCTCTCTCTCTCTCTCTCTCTCTCTCTCTATCTGTCTGTCTGTATCTCTCTCTCTCTCTCTCTTTCTCTCTCTCTGTCTTTGTCTTTGTCTCTGTCTCTCTCTGTCTCCCTCCACCCCTCCCTCTCCCTCTCTCTCTCTCTCTCTCTCTCTCTCCCCTCTCTCTCTCTCTCTCTCTCATAATTTACAAAAAGTTCATTTCACATTTTTTTTGTTTTTTTTACAGGTATGATATTGACTCAAAAGCCCATGACCTGAAAAAGCATGTAAGTTTTGACTTCTCAGATTTTCATGATAAAACATTAGAAACGTAGGAGGAAAATAATAAAATATCTCATTCTTTTGAATACTTTTATCAGATGAATTTTTATATTCAAATTATTGTAACGTAAGACATCTGATGCACTCTTTTCTTTTTTAATCGTTCCCTTAATTTTTGGCACGTCAGTCAGAATCTTGCGTACTTCAGCGGGAAGATGGCAATCTCTTGTCAAAATGGTCACCCATGTAATCCTTTCATTCAATGCTTTTTAAAGATTTTTTAAAGGCTTTGTGGTGGGAATTTTAATATTTAAGATAACTGCTGTCACTTCATTATAGGGTTTTTTAATTTTGTAACATTGTGTGCAAAAATAACAGCAACAATTATAGCCTAAAATCAAATCTGTATCACTAATAGGAGGTGAATTAATTACTTTTTTTACAGGACTTTTTGGGAAAGATGGAGTGCACGATGGGTGAGATCATGGGAAGCGGTGGAAAACTCTCTAAACCTCTCAAGTAAGTTATATTAATTATCAAAAACATACTTGTATGATATGATTACGAGATGGAAGGTGTATGTGTGCACTTTATATCTAAATGCTTGCCAGTTTCCAAGTTCAACCCTGGACGAAACATTTTAACTTACCCTGGCCTTATCCCAAACTTAACCATTGACCCCATAGCAACCAAAATCCTAATGAATGCTACATCTTTGACAAATTTATGGATGGAGCAAATTTCAGATCACCATATGTATTCACATCATCTTCAAGTGCATACTCTTTTGGAAAAAACAAGTGCAGAATGCAGAGTGCAGAATTAAGGCAGCTGAGAGCTTGGGCAAGCAACAAGCCCTTAACTCTGAGGCACTTTGGACTACGGTCTTGCCCTCACTGCCCGAAAAAACTTAGGACTCGGATCAGCCTTTATAGCTACCACAACCCTGATTGATAAAATGATGAAAATGGTCATCTTCTTTTAAAAAGGACAAACAGCTCATACATGTGTAGTTCTTATATTTCTCTCTTGAGATCTTTGAAAATAGTGAGAGGCAAAATGGCATTAAAACATTCTTACAAATAATAATAATAATAATAATAAGTGTCATTTAAACTGCGCCATACACTAAGAAGTACCATAGCACTTACAATATAAAAAAAACATAGGAAAAAGCCACAAACATACTAGCTCTGTGTAAAATGATGGGTTTTCAGCTCCTTTTTTTAAATAAATACTGACACATTTTCTATTTTTCAAATTGAGTATAATATTTAAAGTAACGTTTACATCCTTCTGGCTTTCAACAGACAATATCTTTAAATTATTATCTTTTATCTTCTTTTGTTTATTGTAGAGGCCCAAGAAAGGATTGTGGAAAGATCATCATCAGAGGAGAGGAGATGAGCCAATGCAGGGTAAGAATATCAACATCCGTCTCAGTGTGGCAGCTACATGTAGGTCTTGACACCCATTTTTTGTAGGGTTTCTGTCTTGGACCTCAAGATCATTGTTTAAAGTGGTGGCGAGAAAATTGCTTGATACCTCTCGAGGCTTGAATTTAAAAACTAACAACACACTCTTGAAAGCTTTGTAAAAGCGGGTGCTTCATATTAACATATATATAAAATTTACCTTGTGTGTTTGACCGTGTGTGTGAGGGTGTGGGCATCTGAGTGTGTGCGACTAGTGAGGTCAAGTGTCAGTTGCATCAGGTATACTTCCCTTGCTACATATTCATTTCCAAACGAAACAACACTCGATCACAACTTAATCTTAATAAGTTCTCAGTCTCGGTCTCGGAAAGGAAAGTCTCCATCTTGGTCCCAACTTTAACACTGATAACAATCATATTGAATACCAGAGTTGATGTTTAGTTCTAGTCTTGATTGACATTAAATTCTCACAGAATCAAACAATATTTACACTGTATGATCATGACTAAAAGTATAGAACAGGAAGAAAAAAAGGTCAAAAAATCTGGATGTAGATTATTATGGTACAATGTAATTTATATACACCTGCTTTGTAACCAAAGAGGTCAACAAAACTTTCATGATTATTGTCATTGTGCATGTTCAAATTTGCATACTGCTATACTTTTCCATAAAATAAAGATATTGTTTCAAGAGCAATGAGCAAATGAGGCAAGAAAGTTAAGCTGTAATCTATAGTCCCAACCAACACTGAGTGAGTCATGTTTGCAGGCTTTTCAGTGAATCATTACAAGAACTATTTATTAGCTTTAACAACGTTTTCTTTCCACTGTCTCTCCACACAGTGTGTATTATCATTTTGAAGCCTTATCATACAGGCTGCCAATATTCTGCATTCAAAGATATCTAGGATTTCTTTGTTTACTTTAATAGTCATGCCAAATACTGGCCCTTGACCAAACAATGGATTGAATGGATAGACAATAGATAAACTCTTATTCATGCATAAAGTAGGTCATAAAACAGAGACAACCATTTCATCTTTTTACTTTAGCTCAATTTTTAAAGCCCGTCTGCACTACTTTGGCCAGGGGGATTAGACCTCCCTGCAAATTCACTGACAGGTGGTTATCTCATCAAATCAGCTCTCAATTAACATAAGAAAAAGAGGATCATTGGGGACCAACAGACACCAATTAGGCATTGTTTGCTATATAGAGGGCGCAAGTAGCTATAAGTAGTGCAGTGGGGCTTAATAAGAGTTAGTCCAATTTTAAAAGAAAATGCTTCATTATCTGTCAATGATGTATTCAAATATGCACAGCATTAATCATCCAGATTCACCCAGGTGGGGATTCATGTGTGATTTGATCTTTGGTATGTTTCAACATGGCTAGAAATACATAATGTCAGATTTAACTTCAGTGAATGTGATAAAAGTTTGAGTTATACTTCGAAAAAATACCTGTAGCCATAATTTTGTATTGATTTTTTGTTTCATCTGCCAATTTTTTGTTGGTGTGATTTATTTCATTTTTTTAGTATTTCTTGTTTTTCCTTTATTCACCTTTAAATCAAAGAACTGACACAGAGTAGACATTCTTTCAGACATGTTCATATTTTGATTAGGGACTCCCTGTTTTAGGTGATGTTGTTTTGTTGTGTTTTTTCACTGTGTTTTCTATAGTTAGTCAGACATGATGTCACTGGTCATTAGAGTCAATTCTATGTTTTGTTTTATTCTACAGGACATGATGACACTACACTTCAAAGGAGAGCATCTAGACAAGAAAGATATGTTTGGAAAGTCTGACCCATTCCTGCTCTTCTACCGATCCAACGAGGACGGAAGGTAAGTTTTCCATAACAACGATCATTGTCATCTTGCTCTTAAGTAGTTCATATACAGCTTTGGAAAATAAAAGGGTTATAAAGCAGTTCTTTGTAATGAGCTGAGGAGTAATATGGTAGGTCTTAAGACCCAGATTAATCCATCTCGGGTATTTGGTCATTTGGTGTCACCTACGTCACAAATATTGTGGAGGTATGAGCGTAACTTGACATTAAAGGGATTGTTTAACAACGTTAAATCTGAGATGCACGGCCCTACGTGTTATCAGTGTCTGTGATATGGTGTTATATTGAAGCCCTCAAAAAATTGTGCTTCAAAATGATCATGAAATGCCTCAAAAAAGTAAAAATCTTTGAGTGACCAGTTTTACCATACTTATTTTCCCCAATAGAGTGTAGTGTTATGAAAACCATTAGGAAAACGCACAATTTTATTACGATTTCCAATCATAAATATCTTGATAATCAGACAGGTGATCGGCTTGTAAAAGTCATGGGGTTCCTGACTGACCCAAAGGTTTATAATTATCATTGCAGCATGAGCTAAATCCGAGATTTTGTTACAAAATCCGAGACAAAGATACCCATCCCTTTAAATGCCAATTCCAATTCGCTCTCTTGTGTTTTTCCATTACAGTTTTACCGTCTGTCACAAGACGGAAGTGATCAAGAAGACGCTAGACCCCGTCTGGAAGCCCTTCAATGTTATGCTAAGATCCTTCTGCAATGGAGACTATGATAGACCACTCAAGGTGGAGTGCTATGATTGGGATAGGGACGGAGGGTAAGACTTCTTATTATTTTCACATCTATTATGGTCAAACCTGCTTTAGTGACCACCTGTATAGAAAAAACACCTGTCTACAAAAACCACATATTTTGTTACCCTTGAAAATGGTTTCACATTGAAACATGAACTTAAGGAACCTGTACAAAAAGACCACCTGCCTATAAAGACCACTTTTCTTGTCTCCCTTGGGTGGTCTTTATAGACAGGTTTCACTGTACCACTTTATACTGTATAGTAAACAAATGATTTGTGTTTGCGAGTGCATTAGGGAATTTACACTGCAGGTGGGTTTAAAGTTGATTTGATTATCTGGCTCCGTGTGATTTTAATTACTGAGTGCAGTGCATAAATGCACAAGCTTCTAAACATGATTTTTGTTTATATAGCAGATGTACAAAGTGAATATAAAGTCTAGATATAAGCAACGGACCCCCCAAAATGCAAGAATTTTTCACAAATGTACTAGACTTTACAAGTCAGACAAAATATGTTTGTTCGTTTATTTTGGGATGAGGGATGCTATATTTATATTTCCTATCAGTAGACATACTTATAAAAGAAAAAAGTGGGATACAAAATATTCTTATACAGTAGGCTTGCGGCTGCATCATGTGAGAGAGGAGGGAGAATTTGGGTGACCTGGAAAGGACTCTTGGTAATCTTTCTTTCTTGAGTGTGTGTATTCCTGAATAGGACTGTTTGTAGTCTTGAAAAGACTGTTGGTTATCTTTCTTAGCTTATAGTTCTAAGAAGAACTATAGCACCGGTTGGAGAGGATGGGTAGTAGGAGTGGTTCGATGTTTCGAACAGGTTGACTATCCGTCGTCAGGAGTACTTAGAAGTAGCATCAAAATTATTCTTTCATGATATCTGAGAAAAGAAATCATTCTGAAGAGGAGGAAATGGCTCACTTTCTCTATTGCTTGTTATCGTTTCAGGCATGATCTGATCGGAGTGTTTGAGACGACTGTACGAGAGCTATCAAGGGGACCAGGCCATTCCAATGTATACCATGTAAGTTGCATTTCTATGTCACATTTTATAATGGAGTGTTGTAAATTTACCAAAAAGTGTAGTGCTAGAATAGATACAATAGTATCTCTATACATCATCATTCAATCTAAAGCCGGGGTAATAATTGGGAAGCGCAGGGGTGTCAAGTTTGACAGACATGAGCGCTATACAAGATCCCACTATTATTATTATTATTGTATATATTGAGGGGTCAGTGACACAAAGATGTAGCTCCATTTTGGCCATTGTGAGAAAAAGTGGTTTATGTGTCACTGAGCACTTGGGCCTTAAGAAGTTAAGTCTATGTTTCACTAGCCATTGACTTCAATGGGGTGTTGGGTGGAGTTAAGTCTTTGTGTTTCCTGGAAAGCCCACATTTTTCTGAACATTTTGATATCAAATACTCATTTCGGCAAAATATGAAGTTACGTCTTTCAATAATGAAAATTGCATATGATCCATGAATGAATGGAATTTATTCCTCAAATTTCCTCTGCAGGTCATCCACCCCAAGAAGCAGAAAAAGAAGAAAAACTACAAGAATTCTGGCCTCATTTTCCTGACAGCAGCCAAGATCGAGCCGCAGTTCACCTTCCTTGACTACATCCAAGGAGGATGCCAGCTCAACTTCACCGTCGCCATCGACTTCACTGCCTCCAACGGTAAGAGAACATCAAAATACATTCTTATGCTTCTTCTCAATGCGCTACTTTTCTATAGTCCTATCTATGCATTGGTTTCTAAGTTTGCAACTTCCTCTCTCAATTTCTTGTCTTTTGCCTTGTGAAGAGATGGCTCTTTCTGTACCGGTAGGTGGAATGCTTCAACATTTTGCCTGCTGTGTCTTTTTCCTAGAACATTTATGGAGAAATATATATATGATTTGTGGAAGCTTTTGAAAAGTGTCTTTAAATAAACCAGTACTGTGATCCGTCTTACTGGCGAATGGCTACATGTTTCTGTTTAAAAGTCAGTTCTTTAATAACAACACCTTCTACCGAGAGTTTCTTTTTATTTTTTATTTTTTTAACAAGAAGTTTGGGCTATGGAAAACAGGATAATTCTTATTGTATTGTGCACTTGTCTTTAATCATGAATTTAGCAACAATCATATCCCACTGTGCATACTACATGTAGGTTTATTCTATTTTATTTTTTGGGGGGACAAATGATTACATTATTCTTTTACTGCTTCCACCTCTTAATAAAATACAATAATGTACCATATGTGTAATGTCCATTAGATTTGATAGTGGATTCTTACTGCATGTCGACCTTTTGATGCAATTTTAATTTCATTAAACTTCCATGGACTTCATTCTGACATACAGTTTCTCATTCATTGTATCGAACAATAATGGAAATGGATTTGCCTTTGAAACCTTGTACACGTAAATACTTTGACCCATTCAGTTGTAGCCTTACATGTGACCCCCTGTTTGACAAACTGCAACATAAAGGTTTATGCATTGTCTTTAATTACTGGTAATAAATTAATTTCTGACTGGTCGCACCCAGTGTGTTCACTCCCTACGTATCATGTCTACCAGGGCTCCAGTGAAGTTGGGTGTTCCACAGGGGTCACACTTAGGCCCTGTCTTGTTCCTAGTCCTCAGTTATTGTACATATAGTTGCACCCTTCCAAACCTGCATTTTGTTTGCACCTTCATTCATTCCTGTCTGTGTGTAGGGGACCCCCGGACACCTACCTCCTTACATTACATGAACCCATACCAACCCAACCATTACCTGAGAGCGTTGAGAGCTGTAGGGACCGTCATACAGGATTATGATGCAGACAAACTCTTCCCTGCCTTGGGCTTTGGAGCCAGGCTGCCTCCTGCGGGGGTCGTATCGCACGAGTTCTTCTTGGTAAGTCAAGGAGATATTTTAACACTTATTTTCCCCATGCTACTTGCAACACCATCATATATTTATTCTATTTTCAATTCGATTCATTTATTTCCAATTCTCGTAAAACAAAATTCAACAATACATTATACATATAAGAAAATATATAAACAATTGAAAAAATGTGGAGGAGCCAGCAGAGGCCATTAACCATTCAAAGGCTGGGCTCCGATGGCCGCAGATAATTATACAAAGTAAAGAGAAAAGAAATATCTCCTTTGCTTTCTTTCCTTTTCATGGAATGTCACTTGTTCATTGTTTTATTTCCTTTGTTGATTACTTTATTTTCTATTTCTTCCCTTCATCATATCAACATCCATTGCTTTTTGTCATTTCATCCCCTCATTTCCTCTATCTTTCTCTTGCTCATCCTTATTCAAAATTGTCCTTCATCTCTTTACCTCTTTAGATTTTATTCTCCACAAACTGCTTTTATCACTCTTCATTGTCTAGTGCACACATTTCTCCGTCATTTGTTTTCTGCTCCATGTTTCCTTTTTTTTTTTGGGGGGGGGGTATTTCGTTCATGATATTTGTTTCTTATGTACCTGGAGTTCCTCTGTTTGTGATATTTTTAATTTTGTACAATTTTTCTGATCTGTGATATATTTCTTTGCAAAGTAAAATTACAAAAATCTTTAAAAATAATTCCAAGTCTGTGATTAATTGAGTAAATAACTTTCAGCACACAAACAGTTCCTTCAGAAATCTGTGATTAACTATTTGAATCAACGATATCTGAAAATATGTTTTGATTAACATAATATAAGTGAAATTTATCAGTGACTTATGAATATACAAGGGAGATGTGAGTTGGTCTAGCAATACAGTCAGCTTTTTGTCTTTACCCACAAACTGACTCTGAGAGTTCCTGGTTCAAAACTGAGCCATGTCTTTTGGAAGGTGATGCTAACGGTCGGTCTCCAAATGTAGATGATTGAAATCGATCGCTACACTTCTGTCAAAACCAATTTACAGAAGTACACATTGCCATTTCGATCATAAATTGTCAGTCTTTCTCCACATTTCTTCTCATCTTAGAATGGAAGTCAAGACAACCCGTACTGTGCTGGAATAGAAGGAGTGATAGATGCGTACCAGAAAGCATTACATACGGTCCAACTCTATGGTCCCACCAACTTTGCCCCCATCATCAACCATGTAGCAAAGTAATTATGTAACAAGATCAATTTTGTCACATGACCTGGGGGTGTTTTACAAAGACTATGGCAGGCTGTTCATGCCACTAGTTGCTCTCACCATTGGTCTCTCAATTATAATCTTTAGATAATATGTTCTCCTTCAATAATGAACTATCAAAAAAGGTAAATTCTGTAGATTTGTGACCACGATTTGTACGTCCCTTGAGAAACCAATGCCAGAATGATAAGAGGAACTAGTGGCATGAAAGGCCTCCCATAGTTAAGTTCAACTTATAGTGGATCTTATACTTTGTGAAACACTCCCCTGATCCTATTGCAAGAACAGAAGTTTTGTGCATGAAATGTTTGCATTTTTCACAATCGATTCAGAATGGCAAAAGTTTCATGCTGTGAAATTATGGAATCACAACTGTTCCAACAGAGAAAGTTTTGCCATGTGAAAAAAAAATTATTGCCGTGAAAACTGCTCTCATTTACAAATCACAAAGTTTCATCTCACAAAAGTTTATGGTTTCACGGTACATGAAAGTAACAAATATTTACGTATGGTGTTGCCAGATCAGTAGAGATACACTGTTGATTTCTGTAAGTTTGTCTTCTGTTTTATTTAGTCCCATTGTCTTAAAAGACAAGGTATCCCATAACCAGATAATGTATTACATGTTTTAGATTTCATCACATACCGGTACTCAGAAAATTATGGCAGATTTTGAACTAATACTACAATGATGATTTTGTTTTCTTCTGTCTGTCCGATAGATTTGCTGCTGCTAAACGAGATGGATCAGAATACTTCATCCTCCTCGTCATTACAGACGGTATCATCACCGATATGGAGAAGACAAAAGAAGCTATTGTCAATGTAAGAAAATCTTTTAATTATGTATATTGGAATATTACTTCTGCAATACGATAATGATAGTTAAAGTGAATTAAATGATTTGAACAGTGCTTTACTAAGGATTCAATTCAAAAGTGCTTAAAAATATATACTGCTATTCATGCTCTATGCCTTTTAGTAAGTTCACCTTGCTGTAGAAGTATACCAATTGCTTTGTTTCTCCCTACCAAGAATCTTAAAGGCCGTCTGTACTAGTTTGGCTAGGAGGGATTAGACCACCCAGGAAGGTCACTGACAGGTGGCTATATCTCATCAACTCAGCTCTCAATTAACATAAGAAAAAGAGGATCATGGGGGACCAATGGTCACCGATTAGGCATTGTTTTCTATATAGAGGGAGCAAGTAGCGACAAGCAGTACAGTGGATCTTGTATCAGAATCAATGCATGTACCAGTTTGCCTTTCTTTCGTTAAGTATTCATCGTGTTGTTTTTTGAAAAAAGTATGATGTGTTTAGTATTCATTGTGTTATATTACATATGGTTTAAAATGTGTTGGTGATATTTCATTTATGGTTTGTCTATTTTCCTAGGCCGCTACAATGCCCCTCTCCATTATCATCGTTGGAGTTGGAAAGGAGGATTTTTCAAGTGAGTTTAATCAGTGGCTTTTTTCATACCTGACTTTGTCATTAACACTCCTTTGATCAAGGTTTAGAGACAAAAAATGGTATAAAATTTACATTCTTGAGTTTGACTTCTCTCTAGGAACAGCTTTCTTTTTAAAAAATGCAGCTAACTGATTCGATTAATCAAGCTATTCTGACTATGTTTGCACTTTGATATTACATTGAGTTGTGTGAACCATTTGTAATCCTTGTGTAAACCTGTCCAATTCTATTTCAAGCAAAAATGTCTTGTTACGGGAAAGTGTATCTTGCTTGTTGTATTGCTCACTGACAAAAAGTAAAATGGAGCAAGTAGCCCTGCCCTTGGCAGTCTCAATACTATCAATTATATTTATCTTATATCAAAGTACTTTGGATTATCTATGGCTCTTCATGTATTTTGGCCATAATATTTTTTTTAAGGGACTTACACCCAAATAATTCTTGGCCCAGTCATCAAAGGGTAAAAGATAGAGTTACAATCACTGTGTGAGCTAGAGGTTCTTTCTATTCTACACTACCTACTCATTATTTTGAATTGTTTGGTCTTTCATTTCTATCCTTTGCTAGAAATGGAGGAGCTGGATGGTGATGATGTCAGATTATCATACCGAGGAAAACAAGCAGCAAGGGATATTGTACAGGTTAGTAAATCAGCATCTCATCGGTCAAACATATATCAAAATTCGGCCACTGACAAACCTGTAGTAATAATGTAAAAAGAAAATTATGATAGACTTAGCTTATTCTACATTGCTCATATTCAATGTGCAACAGTGATGGTGTCAAAGCTAGCAGTTCCAAATCACAAAGCCGATGAAAATTAGAATATTTTAGAAATTTGATTTCTTTTATTGAATAAAAAAGGTTAAACTATATTGTGACAGTATATTGGTTTTGCAATTTAGAGGATCTGTAATGTGAACTAAAGAGTATTTTCTTGAATTTTGTAATTGTATGTTCAGCTCTGGGGAATATCAAAATGTGTTGTATATACTCTCTGTCTCATCTCTCTTTGTCTCTCACTCCCTCCCAATCACTCTTCCTCTATCTCCCTTCCCCCCTCTCTCTCTCTCTCTCTCTCTCTCTCTCTCTCTCTTTCTCTCCTTGTCCCTTCCCCCTTCCCTCTCTCTCTCTCCCTCGTTCTCCCTTCCCTCTTTCTCTCTCTCTTTCTCCCTTCCCCCTCTCTCTCTCTCTTTCTCCCTTCTCCTCTCTCTCTCTCTCTCTTTCTCCCTTCCCTCTCTCTCTCTCTCTCTCTCTCTCTCTCTCTCTCTCTCTTTCTCCCTCCCCCCTCTCTCTCTCTCTTTCTCCCTTCCCTCTCTCTCTCTCTCCCTCTGTCTGCCTTCCCTCTCTGCAGTTTGTTCCCTTCCGGGACTTTGAGAACTCGGACAACATCATCATGAGCCAGGCTCAGCTTGCCAAGGAGGTCCTTGCTGAGATCCCAGACCAGCTTGTCTCCTATATGAAGTCCGCCAAAATCCACCCCAAGCCCCGACGGGCCTCCATCACTTCCACCATCTCGAGTGTCTCCACCTCGGGCGCCCAACATGGCTATTAACGAGTTTGGGTCCAAACACCGATTGAGGTGATGATGGCTTTGGAAGTGGAGCCTTGATGAAGCTTTGGTTGATGAGCTCTACGAGGTTCTTTCACGTTATCGTTTGGAGACGCACCATGCATACTCCCAGTTTGAATTGGTTTGGCTTATGTAACCACAGAAGTTTACAGCAGTTGACCTGAAACTCACAGACTGAGTATTCGCATGGAGAGGTGGTCTACTATACATGTCTAGAGAGAGAGGAGAGAGAGTGAAGTTCCACAAGGAAATCTACTTTCACCCATCATGTTTTGTGTGTCTTTCAGACAGTTATGCAATGTATATATGATATTTCTGATCATATCAAAAGGAAGGAATTGTTAACTAGTTTTGCCTTGCATGTACAGAAATACCACTCTCTTGACTCTAGATCTTTTAGATATTGTCCCAAACATTTGTTGTAATATATTATAAAGAGACTGACAGCAAAATACTAATCCTTACAGCAGCAGGTTCGTAACTACAGCAATTGGCTCTATGAGTTTTCCATTCATGTCTTCAACTGTGCACATCTTTTGCTGCAACAACTCCATCCTGTTGAGGACATGTGGTATGTACAATGCTCATCGTATTGAATAATGTACAGGAATAGAATTAGTCTCTAAAATCTGATATAAATGTATACTAAGAAATATTTAGGTATTACCGGTAGTTGTCAGAGAAAGTTTTTGAAATATACACATATTCTATACTAATCAAGAGGTTACCAGCTTTTCTAAGTGCGAAAATATAATTGAATAATATACACATTCAATATAAGAATGAGAGATATGTTAATATTTTTAATGCTAATAATATATCTGATTAAGAGATGGTAATTGGTAGAATTAAGTCTTTTTTTGTTAAAGAATTGGAAGGTTTTCTCGCTTTGAAATGGAATGAATTTCCCTTCCAGTAAAAGTTAATTTTGAGGACTTTTCTTTCATTTTATATTGGTCACATCAAAGGTACTTTCAGGCTGTTTAAATCATAGATTTTGTGATATTTTCATTCATTAGCATTAACCAGTTGGTCATTATTTTCCAGTTATCTTTATTTCTTTATGTGATTCTTATCAATAATGTATCCATCATTTGAATTGTTTTATTGTTATTTTTAAAGGAGATACTTAAAATGACAGTAGTGAAGGAAATGTTAGTATTTGATAAAGGAACTATGATAGGCTGACACCATTGATAGTATTATTGATTGCAAATTGATATATTCATTTTATGATATTGAAAATGCATATAGGCATGTAACGCAAGCCATTTTTAATGTAGATATTTTAAGAACATGGTTTAAAGCCCGTACTAGTTTTGCCAGGGGGATTAGAACTTCCTGCAAGGTCACTGACTGGGGGTTATCTCATCAAATCAGCTCTCAACTAACATAAGAAAAAGGGGATCATGGTGGACCAACAGGCACCGATTAGGCATTGTTTGCTATATAGAGGGCGCAAGTAGCTATAAGTAGTACAGTGAGACTTAAATACATAGACGTAGAAGATCAATTGTGTGTTAAAGCAAGACACATTGTTCTATTGTACTGAGGTAGAGATGACACATTCTTATAATCATTATGATTGACATCTTGATTTATTCTGTAACTCATTCCAGAATTTTAAAATCAGGTTTAGAATCTAGTCTCCTTTCCTGCCATCACGCAATGAATTACCACTCTCCACCCAGGTGTTTTAATTGGTTACCCGGTAGGATGCGAAGGCTAATGTGCTTAGATTAGCAAGTGTGCGCTTGTAAAAATGACACCTGGCTGGAATGCTCCCCAGGGAGTGGAGAATGTGCATACATTGTGTGCGGGTAAGCCTGAATCCTATGACCGGGGTAATAATATATATATCTGTAAAGCGCTTTGAGAGGGCCTTCGGTCCTGAAAAGCGCTATATAAGAACTAGCTATTATTATTATTATTATATAAACCATTACTCTTATCATCAGCAGAGAGCTACAGTAGAAGGGCAGTTATTCCAGAAGTAAAGGTTAACGCAGCAAATAACATGTATGACTTGATATTCACAATGTAATTTTACCTTACATGTAGGTGAGGGTTTTCTATTAAAGTCCAGTCTTACAGATATCTTTGTTTTTACAGTTGGCCTTCGCCAATTTGGTTTTTTGAATTTGGTTCCTGATTTCAAAAGATTGTTTCTCATGTCCAAAATATATTTTCTGATTTCCACATTTCTGATTTCCAATGTCTAATTTGTTTTCTGAATTCCATTTCCATCCATTTCTCCAAGATTTGATCCATAGTATAACAGACTTTTGTATTTAGTAAACAAATTACAATCTTTTTATAACTGTGCCTTTAGAAGCTTGTTTTATGCACTGTAGCTAATTGTGATAAATGATTTTCCAAATGAATTAATGTTTGTTTGTCTTTCGATCACTTCTGTTCGATAAGATGTACGCACAGATTTTGAAAACAAGTTTCTTTCTAGACAAATAATGTGAAAAAGCATGTTGTAAACTTTCCACTAAATGGTATTTTTTCAAAAAATTTGCATTTAGCAAAAAATAATTGTGAAATAAAATAAAAAGCCTTTTTGGGGGGTAGGTTAGTAGACTTAGAAATAACAATTGTATGCAAAGAAATAATAACATTCATACAGACTGTGGTAATAGTTAATTCCAACTCTGAAGTAAGCCCATTAACAAACTTGTGGTCAAGTAAAAACTACCAGTGTATTAATAATCACAGACACAACACCCTCATTGTGCAACTACAATACGGTAGACCTTGGGACACAAGCAAATACTGAATTCAACTCAGGAAACTTGCGTGACCTGACTCATCTGTTTGTTGAACATGCTGCACAACCAATATTGGTACATTTGTACCAATACACTGGTTTGTATAGACATGGAGATATTGGGTGTTAAATGCATAGATAAAGACTATTTCATTACCTGAAGTAGATCTGCTGATTGAGATGTGGGTTATAACATGTACTTAAAGTCAACTCATCCAACGTATGAAGATTTTATTAAAACTTAGAACTAGTAAAAATTGAAGGTATAGAATATATGAGCATAGACTCTACCTAAGTGTGTACAAGAAATGTACTTAATTTACTTTGTCATACACTGTACATGTGTACATTGATAAAGAGATAGAAAACTGAGCACCCTCCAATATTTTATATATACTGTCACAGGAAGTGCATTGCTTGTAAAACTCTTTTCCTCAAAATATGAATTATGTATGTGGTGTGATTTGAAAAGGGGGTATTATGAGTGGTTGTGATCAGAGTAACTATCAATAAAGTGGTTTCACATCAAGAAACTATCTTTTAATATGTAGATTTTATGTGAAATATGTGTATTTTAGGTAGAAAATGGATATATCTACATGTATATATAGTTGTAGAAGAATCATATTATAACATATTTTTGTAAAACTGTCTTTCATTTTTGAATGTTTGATTTTATTTGGATTGTTCAGGCTTGTATTTTATCCTAGAAATAATCTAAATCTAAATCTTTATATATTAGATTTCAGTGAATAATACGCAACATACATGTATCAGTAGCTGAATTCAGCTGCTACAGTTGTCTTTATTATGATTGTAATTAATGTAATTTACTGCGACATTGCCAAGATTTGTATGTATTCTACATCATTCATTGCATTACCATCTGATTTGCATTGAAAACGTCTTTTGACTTTCTTGTTTGACATAGGCCTACACATAATACAACAAATACCATTTTAGCAGACAGGTATCTAAATTCACAAACCCATTTATGTTTTTAATAGGAGTTAGATATTCCCTTTGCAACTCATTATCTCTGTTTTGGAAGAAATTTTAAATCGATTGACAGCGCTTTCATCGTCCATCTCCTTTCTCTAATTTATTTATTTTTTTAGCTTTATTCAGAATTTTAAGTATCTTTTGATGTGAATTTTATGAACTCCGAAAGTTTGTACATGTATTAACTTGAACTATGCTATCTTGACAGAATTTAATCAAAATATTGATACTTGTGTCCCTGATTAGTCTTATTGATTTCGTTCTTTTATGTTGCTCTTTTGTCCAAATTATCATAATTTTGTAATTTGTTTTTTTATGTTAGTCTTTTACACATTTGATGACGGATTGACAATGTTTAAAGATTTTTTGCAATCATAATAATAATACTGGTTTAGCTTTGGATATGTTTATTATTACACTACTTTAAAATTGTTAATGATTGAGCATTGATTTGTCCAATAGTTTTTCAAAATATGATTTCCTACTGTATATGATAATTTGCCTTTAATTTAGTTTTTATACATATATTATTTTGTGCGAACTGTTTAATTCCTGTTCATTTTATGACAGCATGCCTTACAAGTTATAAACAAAACTATAAAAAACACATTGTTTTTGCCTCTTTTTGTTGTGTACTATTACTAACACTTTCTATCTGATATCTACTACTTCATGTGTACTTTATATCATTTACTCATATGCTTGTGCAACCTCAGTTTTAATTGTAACTGAGACAGGGTACAATGTCAAAATCTATAAATCTGATTTTTTTTTTTTTAAATATTCAATACACGTTGAAATAAGTGATGCCTTTTTACAGATGAAACATATAGTAGCTGGGCATAGAAATTTGTTCCATACATTACCGACTTCATTGTACGATTTCAATGTACCCAATGATCAAATCAAATGAATAGCCTTACAAGAGCATGGATCAGATCAAGTAGAGAATATATTAATGTGTATGTCCTTATTTTAATCATTTCTCTATACATTTAGTTGGTTACATATAGGACACAAAGTAGTAAATACCTTGGACTTGTCTTGTTTTGAATGTGTTTTCCTTGTTTTAATTAACTGAAAAAATAAGATTAATCAGGTAGCCATCTATATGAAGCAAACAAAAATAATCAGGGTTAGACTTGTGAAATAATGAAGAAAATGTGAATTCTTCCATTAGTCCCCACCACCCTCTCTCTTTCCCTCTTTCTCTCTCTCTCTATCTTTCTTCTATTTCTTTCTTTCTCTAATTTTCTTCTATTTCTTTCTCTCTCTAATTTTCTTCTATTTCTTTCTCTCTCTAATTTTCTTCTATTTCTTTCTCTCTCTCTCTCAGCCCCCCCCCTCCCTCTCTCTTTCTTCTATTTCTTAATTTCTCTGGCTCTCTCTCATTCCCCCTCTCTCTCTCTCTCTCTCTTTCTTCACTTCTCTGTCTCTCTCTCACTCCCCCTCTCTCTCTATCTTTCTTCTTCTACTTCTCTCTCTCTCTCTCTCTCTCTCTCTCACTCCCCCTCTCTCTCTCTATCTTTCTTCTATTTCTTTTATTTCTCTCTCTCTCTTTCTTTAACCCCACACTCTCTTCTCCATTTCTATCTCTCTCTCCCTATCTTCCTCTTTAACCTCCTTTTCCATTTGTAAATTCCCCTCCCAATACTTCCTATTCTCTCATCTAATGTGCCCAGACCACAAATAAACTCACATACTACTAAACATGTATGATTCTTGCGTAACAAAAGTTATATTTCTATACATCGTGTGCATTACATTTGGTGCATTACATCTTTACATAATTTGTTAGAGTAATTATACTAAAAAAAATCCCAACTCCATAATAGCACTGATATAGGTTTGCCAATTTTGCACCTCGTATAAATTATCAAAATATGCATATCTTGCCATTCAATTCTATAAAAGATAAATAATCAAATACATAATCTAATAACTTGTAAATTAAGTATTTCAATGAAGAATGTACAGTAAAGTGAGCTGAAGATTACATGTGTAGCTTATAACGTTGACAGAGCTACACTTCATGGCATTATCTGAACTGTACTGGTCCTCCTTCATTATTTTAATACAACAAATTGTTTTTAAAAAGTAATGAATCATTGGTCATGTGATCTTCAGGCACAAAAACCAACATAACATCTCTCTCTGTCACAAAATAGAACTATCAAAGCATCCTCAAGAAGCTGAGGGATCATACAGTGCAGTTTTTACACCCCCCAAAAAAATTATTAACAAACTTTCCCTGCACCACATTAATATGTTCCTATACATATTGAAAATTTACATACACCGTTGTTACATTACAAAGTATAACTCTACTAAGAAGGTACTACCTTTCTTCTCATTTCATGTTTAATATGCTACAAGTTTCTTCTTATATTATTGTACTGAAAACAATAACATTCTCTCTCTAAAGAGAATAAAACAAACTAAGAATTAAGATCTCGTTAATAACTAAAACTCTTGCTATATTACCACAGGTGTGGGTTGCATGTCTATTCAAATACTAAATGTGTTCGTTTTATATCAAAGTATATTAAAAGAAATTCGAAAATTACTCTTTCGCCATACTTGGTAGATTATCATAATATTCTCATACTGATTTTTTTTTCTCTCAATTTAAAACAAAAAAGCCCTAAACGCATGACACATTTGCTTTTCAATTCAAAATTCTAATCGTGTGTCATCTCTATAATGGACCAGCCACAAAATGATACAAATGGAATGTAAACCAAAATCATAAAATAAAAACAGAAATGGAATAAAAATGAAAGCACTTTCACTCACACACAAGAAATATTATCACTTTAGTTATTCGTTCACAAATCATAGCTCTATCGATGAACATATAGTCAGTACATGTACATGATCGATGTGTACACAAATAATCAGATAAATAAAATAGTATTTCCAGATATTCCAGCCTTATGAAGGTAAACTAAAGTTAAACCACAATCATTTTCTACTTGGCAATAAACAAATCCCCTAACTACATGTAGATACATCTTCATAATCATTATTTTCTCCTAGTAACACAATGAAACTTAATGACTTTTCTTAGGTGCGCATGTCTAAGCTACTGTTCTTCATTTTATTTTTATTCTTTCTGTTCAAAACAATTATAATACAAACAAGTACCTACTAGTACAGAAATGGTAAAAAAAAAATTCTTGATGAAAAGATAATAAAGAGGTTGAACTGAGACCACATACATGAAAGGCACATATGGCAAACAGTGAACATCTCCCTGTATTATAATGTTATAAATAATATTATCCAGAATCAAATACAAAGGAACATGTACATGTATATAAAGACTGCTCAAGGGTGAAAAGAAAAGTGGTCTATGTAGGCAAATGCTTTGATGTAACAGTACAGGTTCCTTCAGTAGACTTTTCAAAGAGATCTTAACAACAAAAAATATGTTCTTTATAGACAGGTGGTCATTAAATAAGGTTTCATTGTACCATACCAAGGCAAGTCCAGAGTACTTAATCCTTTCTTGTTCTTTACTTTAATATGCTACCAAGAAAAGCAAGAAATATACCCAAATGAAGATTAACAATGTTGTATTCCTTTATTTTGGGGTCTGGTCAAGCTCTAGTAGGGATATCAACTTGATAGAATGATCATCTGCTATGCTAGAACCCTTGTCCCACCTCCAGTTATAATTCCTCATGGAGTATTTTGGAGGATTCCCTACCAAGTACCAAGCAGGCGGTAATCTCACTTGAGTTTTAATAATACTGTACATGTAACTGCTTTAGTCAGTTAATGGTAAAGCGCTATATAATAGTATATTTGTAAAGCACTTAGAGACATTTGTATTAAGCGCTATATAAAAATTAAATATTATTATTATTATTATTATAAGAAACCAATATTGATATCATTATTAATATATAAGACAAAGAACCTTGGATTTGCCCAAAATGATGAGAGATACAGAAAAAAGAAGGTTACCGTAATTAATGGTGTATAAACCGCACCTTTATGCCGCCGAAAAAAATTCAAAGTCGGGGGTGCGGTTTATACACGATATTAAGTTTTGATTTATGCCCCTCCACCTGGCGCTATGCCTGGCAATGTCTCCCAGCTCAGTAATCGGTGTGTTGACTCACCACTCAGAAACTAGAACAACAAAAAAATTTGTCTGTCAAATTTATCTGTGATCTCAATATGTAGTTTATAATAATAATTCCTCCAATTTTTCTTCTATTACATGGTGTACCACAAGGTTCTATCCTAGGTCCTCTACTGTTTTTTTAATTTACATTAATGATCTTACACATTCAGCTGCACCTCGCATTTAAATGAAAGGCCTTCCCGCGTGGTTTCTTTAACAAGGACAAAAAATAATCTCGGCAAAAAAAAAGAAGAGGGGTGCGGTTAACCCAATAGCAACTAAACCGCCCCTCCTTTTACTCACTGAACCGCCCGAAACCGCCCGTCCGTTTTCGTCCGTTTTCAACGCGCTATAGTATCCGTTGTAGGGTCTACCGTTATAATGTTATACGTGCGTAATCCTTACGATGTCTACAGTAGGATTTAGCATAGAAAAATAGCTCACGTTTCATATTCTTCAGAAAAATGTCAAAAAGAGAGAAATATTGCAAGTTCTTCCAGTGAGTAATAGGCATTTTTTACAAAATTTCTAGTTGCTAATGGGTTAATACATGAGGGCGGTTTATACAACGTTAATTACGGTACATGAAACGCCCTTTAAATCTCGTCTGTACTAGTTTGGCCAGGAGGATTAGACCTCCCTGCAAGGTCACTGACAGGTGGTTATGTAATAAAATCAGCTCTCAGTTAAAATAAGAAATGGGGGATCATGGGGTAGAGGGCGCAAGTAGCTATAAGTAGTGCAGTGGGGTTTTAACCGCTGAGTTTCGCTTAGTTCTCCTCCTCTATTGAGCAGGGATCTGTTCCAGGGGAACCTCTGTGAATCCTACATTGGGGGCACCCTGTGGTGGTGGGCGTGGTGGGGGGTTCTCTGGCGGTCTGTTGGTCAGGGTCTTGGCCCGCTGGACCCTGGACGCGCTAGCTGACCAGCTCTCGCCACCGAGGGCAGCCTTGAAGTAGATGAGAGCCGCAATGAAGAGACAGATTCCTCCCAGGAGGGTCGGGAACATGAAGATACATGGAACGCTCAACCTGCAAATATACATACAAATATATAATATTTATATATAATATAATATAGAAGATTTAAAAATTACATTTTTTGGTACCATGCTATCCGAATATAAAAATATTAGGGCATTTCACTAGGCGTTGTGGCGTGCACTTGTAATCCAGCTAACAATGGAAGATACAAACTGATTCAGCCGAGGACGCAGGTTTTAAACTGAGTCACGTCTTTCGGATGGTGACATTCAAAGGTCGGTCCCCAGACGTAAATAATCATATCTGATTGTTACACATCTGTAAAAACCCAATACACACACTGCCCAAATGTGACGTGTTGATTACCCAAATTATTGGTATTCCAAAAACTCTCAGGCGAGTCCTCTCTGCCGTAATGCGTCTCTGTGTACCAGACTCTTGTCAGTGTCAAACCTGCTTCAACATTTCGTAAGTGTTTCATTTTCACTTGATATTCAATTATCATCGATTCAGTTTGGGCTTTCTAAGGTTTTCATATAAATATGCCTTTAATGCATCCAAACTTCTAAAATGGAATAATAAAAAATTGAGTACAGGGGCCCGTTTCATAAAACTTGTTATCTATAACAAATGATAAATTTGCTCTCAGCCAATCAGATGCCAGTATTTCAGTAGCTACAGTAGCTTGTAACTTGTTATTGAAATCAAGTTTCATGAAACAGGGTCCAGATGCTGCCTGACAATGACGGAAAAGTGTTCATCCACTCTGCCTTATGAATACTTACAAAAGATATAGGAAGAATCTGATGAAGTAGTTGGTGGTGACAGGGGATAGAGCTTGTAAGATCGGATGCAAGATACTCTGGAATCTGTACATAAAATAGAAGATAAAATAGCCAACTGACATCAATGACAACTGCACAAGTTAATGTACTTTCTCTGCTAAAGAGACTTTTGCTATCAAACTCAATATGCTCCTCTGAGCAAGGAAAGATACTCTCTATTTAATAGGCACACAACTCCAATGACTGCTCTTGTTCTTGCCTTTGATTTTACATTCACATTCAAATCTACTCCTTTAATGAAAAATGTCTTTACAAGGGGGTTCTCAAATTGAAGATTAACAATACTTAAGTTTACTTCATCTATGATCAGGCTTTACTCTAAGAATCATAATTTTGTTCTGAGTGAAGTTACTTTGCTTTGGTGTTATGTTTTTGTTCTTTAAATAAATAATTTATTCAACTACTGTCTAGTGGCAGCAACAGTAAGGCTCTTGCATACCGGTACTTACTAGATTATGTTGTCTCCTTATTCATACATGGCCATGTGGCATGTTCTTATGATTTGGTTCATAAACATTTAGTAAATGTACATTTTATGAATAAAAGAGGTAAATACCTTCTGGGAAATAAAATAGCTCAACATCATCATTATAATGCTCTACCATTACATTCTTATGATTTTTTTTTCTTCATGAAGATACATCATACAAGCATATCACAGTATATATCTCCTATGTATGCAGGTATGTCAGGCGAAAAAATATTTAAAACAATTTGGGGGCTACTTTTCAGGCTTGCTTGCATGAATAATACTCTATGCAAATTTGTTGGGCTCTTTTTTATGACTTTGGGGGCTATTTTTCCTGAAGCCCACGTGTATTTTTTCCCTGAGGTATGTTCATGTTCATACAAACCAGACATCTTCATACTTGAGGCTTGTTCAGATATGGCGCTGTGAACCATTGCAAAAAAATCCGGAAGCTGTGACGTCATAAAAATCTTTTTTTAGAATTTCTCCATTTTTTCCTTCATTTTCCGAAAGAGCATACAAAATTAAGGAGCCAGAGCATGTAACACTGAGCTCCTATAGGAAATCTATTCATTCAGATGGTCATATCTCAGCTAATACTTATCATACCGGTATTCAATTGGTTTTGGACATTTGGACATTATTTTTGATGCTCTTTTGGAAAATGAAGACAAAAAATTGAGAAATTCTAAAAAAAGATTTTTGATGACGTCGCACTGCACCACTCTATGGCAACTGCGCACAATAAAGGACTTGCGCGTATTCACTGAGCTCTGTGTTACAAGACACAGAAATGTGAAGCGTATTCCACTTTACGTCATCATAAAAACGGTGTGGTTTTGCCACTTCATGTCTGAACAAGCCTTTAGTTTAAGGCCGGAAAGGGGTACACCGTCATAAATGTTGGTCATTCCTAGAATCACAGTTTGTTTACCTTCTCTCCACTGTGTTTCCCTTCCGTCTCATTCCTCTAGGATATTCAACAATTAGAACAAACACGCTGGCAACTCTGTGATTGGTTAGTTAAGGACTAGTAATAATAATAACAATATTCAGTTCTTGTATAGCGCAATATCACATTATAACGTCCCTATGCGGTTCCAAAGATCTTTTGGAAATTATTAGATATTACCCAAGCTTTAGTACAACAAAAAGGCATCACTAAACATTTGTGCAGTGCAGCTGTGCTGCATACCGTAGTCAATGCCAATTCAATAAACGTACATGTATTGTATGTAGGCAGTAAGACGACCTAAGAATACAATTCAAATTCACATTCATCAAAACCTTATCTAAAATATTGATATGAATGCCAACCATCAGAATGAGAAAGAAAACCAGAAAAGAAAATCAAAACATGACATAAGTAATGTGTAGGAAAGATTGGAACCTAAAATAAACTGATTAGTTACATAGAGCTTTGTATTTTAATATCTATCTATTCCATGATTACATCAATACACAACTTCAAGTACTTTCAAGTCCTTTTTCTTTTTTATGCTTAAAATAGACAATTTGAAAACGTGATCAATCACGACTTTGTGTCCAAACTATATATGCTACACTTTAATATGCAGTATGTGTATTGTGTATGTTTTTATATGCAGTATGTGTACGTGTAAAACTTATTGCATCCAATGGATACCAAAACTGTTCTCATTTCCTCAAACCATTATCAAAATAGCCTAATCATTTCCTACTGTGACAGGACGGTTGTGTACACTGTACAATGTATGTGTACAATGTAAGCCTTTTTGTTTACTCCACATCTTGATCTACATGTGACCTTAGTGACCCAGGACCAGGAAGTTTTGCACGTATATCACAATTACTAAGCATAAAATGGGTTAAAGGTATAGACCAGTTCTGGTCATGCGATTGCATTGTGAAAGAAACGTTGTAGAATCGATCAGAAAAGGTTGATCATCTAGCATATATGTGTTTACTGCAAGGTTCTGGAATCACCAAAATGATAAGAAATTTGGCCCTGTCTTGGTAAAGTTACAAGCACTGTACACAGAAAGATGTATATGTGATAATGGGACTACCCTATATCTATCCAGTCCAGAAAGATATAATAATTCCCAAATATATCAATTAGTAGGCGGTTTCCCAGCAAAATTTGTATCATCACGTATTAGTCAAAACATATTCTTTCACATGATTGGTAATAAGAGCTTCCATTTCATTTTTTGAAATGGAGGCATTTCCAAAACTGGTCTTTATCTTTAATGACGATTAGAATAACATTGATGGTAGGTATGTTGTTTTCTGATCCTTCCCTGTTTTTCACTAGGATTCTAGTGATTTTGTGAGATAGATATTTTATAGATCTTTGCCTTCTTTCTTTTACTGTACTGTGCTTATTAACATATAATCAAACAATGACAATTATATACACTTCAAGTTTCTAGACACAATTGAATCATCACAAAACTATTGACATTTTTTTTCTTCAGAAACTTGTATTTATAGAACTTGTAACAGGACATAGAAATGGACCTTACCAGGAAATAACTAATACTGTATAATTTTTAGCTTTTCAATGTTGATTAAAAATATCTGAAAGAAAACATATTTCGGGAAATTTCAATATGTTACAAGAATTGAACTAAAATGTGATATTCTATTAAACAATTGACAGAAGGCAAATTTGTCAAAGTAAATATCTATAAGGCCTTGAGAGGAATGATAACAATAAAATGTACCTAGCATTCTTCTTAAATAAACCAGACCAATGAAAAATATTATTTTAAAATGTTCACACACTCCAGACAGACGGTCAATAAATCAAGGGACATTTTAGCACTACTGCCAATGTAAATCACATTTGGATTATGTCACATGACAGTGTAAACAATGTAATGTTTGCTCATTACAAGTACTTGACCTCAGGTTTATTTTCTGAATCACTCTTTTGCTATCTGCATTTTGAAAGTTTCTCAATATCACGATTTCTGCATTTTCCGAAAGATAAAATATAGGTTTTCAATTAGAATCACTTATTTTACAATTTCCTGAATTGTAGAGTGGAATTACGAATCAAAGGATACATTGTGTAGTACGCAAACGCTGCTCCATCAAACCCAAACACTCCGGTGATTCCACCCATCAGCATCACTGTGAAATAAAACATGAGAAATATTCATGCATAATAATCAAATATAGGACGATATAATGAATTACTATAATAATGCATGTTGCATTGTGCTTTTGCCGTTTTTGTTGCTGTTTTAGTTTTACTGTAAATAAACCAAGTCAAAAGGTTATGGCTCCTTTTTAATACATTATTGGACATGTCTAAGCTAACAAGCTTTTCTGTTCTGTAATATTTTACCAACAACAACTCTATGCATTCACGAAGCATCTGATCATTGTATTAATTTATTAACTTAATAGCCCTACGACAGCTTTTATCAGATGAATGGAGGGGTCTGATGAAGTGAAATGATAGAGCAATGACACATGTCATGTCATCTGATGTTCAGAACTCCCTCCTACTTGGTAATGCATAGGATGCCAAATGACCAAAAACCTTTGGACTAGTACTAGCCCTATTATGAACCAATGTTTTCTACCCTTCTATTGAATCTTAGTTCATTCAAATTAAGCTATGGAGTATGATGGTGAGTGTCCAAATGCTTGGCAAACATAAAGACTTCTATTTTGCCTTTGGATTTAACGGAAAGTATTCAACAAATAGCAATAACCATCATGAATATTTGTCCTCTTTAATATTGTCCAACATAACTTTCCATGGTGCTAAGATTGCAATCAAACCCATTTGCAGCATGCAAACTACAACATAACACAAGGCAAACTATTTTTTAAAATAAATAATAAAGAGAGTACATAATTATACAATCCTGAAATTTGGTGTTTCAAATCAAAATGAGGACTATAAGCAATGTAATGTAAGTGATGCTATAGTAGCACTACTTGTACTTGTCCACTAGTATTTCTCTTCATGCAATTATTCATGTAATTGTCAAAAGCAGTCGAGAGAGAAACAAACAGTTAAATCTGTTTCCTTTAATCCCCGGCTCCCCCACTCACCACTCAGTGTTATTTAGGGTACGCATATGCATGTTTTTTCCTTTTTAAAACACCCTCTAAGTCTGGTGTGTAAAGCCAATTTTGTGTATGTACGAGCCGGGCTTTGGTGCGTGAAAAGTACCCCTTTACCGGAAATTGTGGTAACACGCATATGGTCATTCCGACCCCGGGGTGGGGGGGGGGCGGTCTTTACTCTTTATCATGTTTATACTAGACCTGTTCTAAAAAATAGTAAAAGTTAGTTTCTGCTCTGCATCTCCTTTGGGTTTGGCTTTCAAAAGCAATATCCAGTCTGACAAAATGATATAATGCTACATACGGACAGACAGTGCCGATAATCAATAGAATTCTCTACATCAAATCTCTACATGTTATGTGAACTTTTGTTTTGTCTGGCCACCGACACTTCTTATCTTACTTATGCAGGTGTCAATTGTATGACCCACCCTATGGACCCCGGAGAAGGTGCGTCATGGTTGGGTCATTTACCATCAAGGTGTGACTCAGGGTACCGTCATTTTACTCCTATGGTCAGTCACAATATTGACGGTGGGGTGTGTCGATGTTAGTCACTTTACATAGGTGCGTCACTGAATAAAGTACAGTGTATTCAAAATGACAGTCAAAATCAACAACTGGTGCGTCATAATTTTGACCGAGGTACCGTCATTGGTAGCCTGAAGTTCGTCATAGTTTTGCCGCATATGTGCGTCATGGTATAGTAAAATCCGACGCACATTAGACAAGTGACGCACCATCCCCGGGGTTCATGGGGTGGGTCATACAATTGACAGGTGCATTAGTCTTACTCTTAGTCTTACTAATTCTTAGACTTTAAAGTCTTACTCGTGATTCTTGAACTATAATTAAAGTTGAACTTAATTTGATGAGATAATCCCTGAGCTAAACTGGGATTAGATGTGTTGTGACAGCAGGTGATGGTGTAGACCGAATTTTCCGTCTCTTTCGTTCGTTAGCCTCTTATTGGGGTAGGGTCAGCTCTCTCTTTAGAGACGGAAACCGTCTATACACATTCCCTTGATAACGCCACGGCCATTTCAGGTCGTAGGGTTATGCCCCCATAATCCCCCAAAATGTCATTTTACCTCGAGCATGTTATATTGTAAATTAGGCCTAGGCTATAATAAATCAGTTCCACTTACCAACTTGACTGAAATAATCAGTTTAATAGTCCCTTTTTAGGAAATTATGGGTCAAAATCGAAATCCATTTTGAAAATCTTTTTCAACATTTTGACCCATAATTTCCTAAAAAGGGACTATTAAACTGATTATTTCAGTCAAGTTGGTAAGTGGAACTGATTTATTATAGCCTAGGCCTAATTTACAATATAACATGCTCGAGATAAAATGACATTTTGGGGGATTTTGGGGCATAACCCTACGACCTGAAATGGCCGTGGCGTTATCAAGGGAATGTGTATAGACAGTTTCCGTCTCTAAAGAGAGAGCCGACCCTACCCCAATAAGAGGCTAACGAACGAAAGAGACGGAAAATTCGGTCTAGTGATGGTGTAGACCGAATTTTTCTGTCTCTTTCGTTCGTTAGCCTCTGATTTGGGTAGGGTCGGCTCCTCTCTTTACCCAAATCAGAGGCTAACGAACGAAAGAGACAGAAAAATTTGGTCTAGACTCTAGTGATATGGTGCAGACGACACTTAAATTAATACATAGAGGGTCTAATTGTTATAGCTATATATAGTCAGATAGTCTGTATCACATTGTAGAAACTTACCAATTGCACTGACAAAGGCATGCTCATTTGCCCACATCGCCCATTCATTTGTCAATATCTCCTCCGGCATGATGATGAATTCCGAGTTTGGACTCCAAAGAAATGAAAGATGGTAGATCTAGTACTACTAGGAACACAGTCACTGCACTGCAACTGGCAACCTGCGTGGATTACAAGTTATATACCTTAATAGTTAGAATACAGTGAATAGCCTGACTGTCTGGCTTAATCTTGCTTCATAATTCGGTCAGGCGTTCGCTCGATTGTTCTGTTGAATAGAAATTATGCATTTCTTTTGAAACGCTCGGGCTCTGCATGCGATGCATGCACAATGTATGATGGCAATGTTATTTCCGCATACCAATCAACAGACGACTATAGATGGCGCACTTGATGTTAGAGGGGATTTCCCTAATTTACGTCGCTGGCGATTTTACATAAAACATGAAGCGTAGGTGGTCGCTAGCCTAAAGCAGGTTTGACTGTAGTCAGGGGCGTAGACAACGGGGGGGGGGGGGGGGGGGGGGGGGGATGAGGGGGATGGCATGTACAATCATCCCCCCAGGTTTTGGGGAATGATATTTGCTTACTTAATAAGTCATAATGATGATAATAATAGTAATAATAATAATGATAACAATTATAATATTAACAATAATAATAATTATGATGATGATAATAATAATCCTCATCATTATTGTAATTGTGTTTATTGTTATTAGCCGCATTCACACGGTGAAAGCCAATTCAGACGGTAAAAAAAAGAAAATCTTACAAGTATTTTGTGGTTATCTTGTGGTTTGGAAACCACAAGATAACCACAAGATTAAACAGGCGCGGATCTACGGGGGGGGGGGGGTTAGGGGGTTTAACCCCCCCCCCCCCTTGGGCGGTCCAAAAAACAAACAAAACAAAAAAAAGGGGAAAAAAGAAGAAAAAAAAAAAAAAAAAAAAAGAAAAAAAAAAGAAAGAAAAAAGAACGCACGCTGGAGAGAAACCCTTTCAAGTGCAAATATTGTGAGAAGATATTCAACTCATCTGGTAACTTAACCAAACACATGATAACTCTGGATATAACTGTGTATTTAACTGTTACTTGATTTAAAAAGACGTTATCATGCACTGCTTTTTATGGTCTCCATTGTGTTAATAGATGCCAGGAAAACATCACTTACGGGGTTCAAATAAACACCCCAAAAAAAATCGGCTCGCCGCTTCGCGGCTCGTGGACGATGCTCCGCATCGTCATTATTTTGGTCACCCCCCGGCCCCCCTTAGCAAAAAGCTAGATCCGCCCCTGAGTCATCCCCCCAGGTGTACGAACCTGTCTACGCCACTGACTGTAGTGCTACTGGTATCTAGTAAAATATATTTATGATGATGATGATGATGATGATGATAACGAATTTTTCGACGATAATAATGATGATAATAATAAGAATAATACAATATCATTTTCGATGCGTGGCCGTCTGCGCGAGGTATCTTGTTTGTCGATTGGATAAGATTGAATTGAATTGAAATGGTATCCACATATGGCAGCCCAAAGGCTGAAGAATATCCCAGGTAAAAAAACCCGTTGAAAACTTGAAACCAGTTGAATTTTTTCTCTGGTGTCAACTAGAATCAACTGGTACCAGTTCAATCCATTTGAAGGAACTGGAATATGTGCCAGTTCATTTTACTGGTTTCAAGTTGGATTCAACTGGTACATGTTGAAAACAAACCAGTTGATTCCAGTTGAAACTATACTGGTATTAAATTGTTACACCAGTTGAAAAACCAGTTCAATGTATCTTATGCATATCCATGATTAATTTGCATGTTTCACAGAAAATATAATCATCATGATCTGTCAAGCAAATGTGACAATGCACATCCCCCCCATACCCCCCCCCCCCCCCCCCCCCCCCCACTGGCCGGCGCGATTTTCAAATTTTCGGGAGCAAAAATTTGAAAGAAAAAGTTGGGCCCCTCCCCTAAGAAATCCTGGATCCGCGCCTGAGTGTCGCATCGCGCCACGTTGACTGGACCACGACCATTCGTCCAAAGCCCCCCACCCCATCCCGGTTTTGCCGAATGGGTGTGTTAAATTTGTTTAAAAGCCCATGTATACAGGTGTCGGGTAAAAATGCCAGCGGTTAAAATGCAAGCGACAAAAAAGCCAGAGGAAAAATGCCAGCGGTAAAAATGCCAGAGGAAAAAACGCCATAGGAAAATATTACAGTGTAAAAGAATATTTGTTCTCATTATAGTACATCCCCCCCCAAAAAAAAAGGTTTCCTTTGTCCAGGATTAAACTTATTTCGTAGACAAACTTTGTAATCGCATACACTATACATTTTACAATTCATCTTCGATTGAGAGGGAGGGAGAGGGAGGGAGGGGGGAGGGAGGGAGGGGGCATTATTTTCCTGATTCACTGGTGAGAGAGCCAAAAGGCCCACATTGGTATGCCCAGCCAGTGTAAAGAGTTGGGGGGAGGGGGGGGGGGGGTAATGGTTGCAAGGCGGCAGCAGACAATATTTTTTCAATCAACACCCCATGTATGTACGAGCTGTGTCCATTCCTTGGGCCATAATGCATGGCCGTCCAGAGGATTTGTTTATGTTGGGGACCGGGGTAAAATGCAATAAATTATTGAAAATTTATTGCATTTTCTGTTTTGTTTTAATTTATGGAACTGCCCCCTACCCTAGCCCCCGCTGCGTACAGTCATGGTTCAGTGACAAAGCAATGGCCTCGTAACTGCATGTGAGGCCCCAAGATCAAAACCGTGTCGATGTGCTATATTAGTGCCCTTTTGTGGGGCATTAAAGGTATTACAAAGTTTCGGTATGGGGTCATGAATTTGGTTCAAATTAACATATTGGAAGCATATGCGTTCCTACAATATTCATTGATCGTTGTCGCGGTTGAAATCGAGTCTAAAGTTATGAAATTATAAATAATAAACTCTTTATGTTGTATAGCTCCCTCTCAAGTTCAAGATATTAATTTAGCTATGAAACAATGTTTCTTGACTAAAATCGACCGATTAGCCATTCCCGTTTGGAAATTATATATCACAACTACATATTCTGAGATTTTCATGGTCGCAGCTACCATTGTACGACAATAGGCGCTATTTGAAATTTATCCAAATTTACCGGGAGCACCGGTAAATTTTTATATTCAATTTTTCTCGAAAACAGAAATGTTTTAGGGGCTAATTTTTTTAGTGCATATAATACATCCACAGGGGCATCCAAATATATCAAAATTGTAAAGATTCACTATCCACCCAATTTTCAAAATTTCCCAAAACTTTGTATTACCTTTAATCCTCATTACTGTCATTTATGACTTAAGGGCGTAGGTCCCCTAGTTGATAAGGATAGTAGCATCGGGAGTAGCATACACATGCTTTAGCAGTCACGCAAAACACACATTGTCAAATTATTATTTAATAAAATCTGAGAATGTATAATATTATTTAGATCTATTATTTTTAAATTATTTTTAAAATAATTCCATAAATTGGGGTAAAACAAAAATATTCCAACTTTATTAGCGACAGTGTATCTTATTATCAAAGAAGAAAAAAAGCCAGTCAGTCAATCAATTTTGTTTTCACGAAGTGACGGTAGTGAGGAAAATCGTAACGCAAAGTGAATGCAATTTTTTTTCACTACCGTCACTTCGTGAAAACAGCGACGAATAGTGTCTGACAGTGAAGTCTAGCAAGTAAACGGGTTTCCTAGCATAATTTGAATATTAGGACACTGCTAACTTTTATATTTCACAGATGGACATACATGACATATTCCTGCAAAGTTCTACAGAATTTGGCTGCAAAAGGGACTCCTTTAATGTCACTAATTTACATTTGGGATTAGCCGAGTCAACTTACTTTGATTTTAATAATTAATATTATCGGTTTTCATTGCTATTGATTGTTTGATTTGTTGGTTGCTTTTGTTGATGATAATCTCAATTGTTTTGTTTCGTTCATTAATTGTTCTGTTTTTATTTAATTGTTGTTTTTTCCTCTTTTTGTGTTTGGATTAATTTCTTCTTTTCTATTTTGTTTGCGTTGTTTTGTTTTATTCTGTTTAGTATAGTTTTAGTTTGCTTTGTATTGTCTTGTTTGTTTGTTTAATTTCTTCTTTTCTGTTTTTTTTTTGTACGTCACTTTGTTTTGTTTAGTTTAGTTTAGTTTTGTTTTGTTTTGTTTTAGTTTGCTTAGTTTAGTTTTAGTTTGCTTTGTTTTGTCTTGTTTGAATCTGTCTTGTTTGTTTGTTTCATTAGTTCTACTTTTTTTTCTTGTTAAAAAAAAAAGTTGTTTTGATTTATTTTAAACTGATTAGGCCTAACTATAGCTATATTATAGGCCTTGTAGTTATACTGCCGCTATAGGCCTAAATATTATAAAAAATGAAATATCCTTGTGCAAAGAAATGCTTAAACTGATTCTTTGCAGAACAAATTTGTGATGCTTTCCGTTTTATATGTACTTTTATCTAGGTTTATATATTACACGTGTCAAAATTTACAAAGTTTTATTTTGCAGACTTGAAAAAAGAAAATTTTCGCTGCTTCATAAGTTGAGTTTATCGGCAGTGTAGCGTACATGGCTTAGCTGCCACGTACGCATACTATCTGTGTCCCAATAGTGCGATAAAACTTACGTGTTAATCGAATGGAAAATTAGCCGAAGTAACAGCGAAACATGTGTAGTGTAGCCTTTTGAAACCGTAACGCCAGGAAATCTTGGCGAAGGCGAAGTCTATCTCTCCAAATCTCTCTTCATCCTCCTTATATCGGGATCAAGATCAAAAATACATCATCATGAGGATGCTTTCAAGATTCATCCTTCTGCTTTTGCTGGTTTTGCCGTCTACACTGCTTTTGACAAGCAATGGTAAGGAGATGAATAAGTGAAACATCGGATTCACGAATGTGGAAAACATATTGCAGTGTAGTTTTGATTTGTAAGATTACCATTAATAAGTCTGTAGCCTTTATTTAGGCCTAACTAATACTAATCTGTATGATTACTATTACTATTGTCATCATGGTTTTGTCTGGGCAGAGTTGGAAGAAAATCTTTGCATCTATAATAACAATAAATAAGTCTTTGAGTCTGATCATTGCAGTGATCTGGTGATGCCTAAAAAACAACTGAACAAAAAATCAAGATTCCTGACCTGCTGAGTGCTATGAGCTATCAACCATGATAAAGGGGCATTGCTGTCTGATGTTTCTATTTGCATGATAAGTGCGCTACAATGCTATTTTTGTCCAGGCTGAGGCAAAGAGATAAGCAGCGCTGGTAGACCTCTGAGAATAAGGATTGTCCACATTTGTGGACAATTAGACCTATATCTTATTTCGGACCTGCGCGTTGCATTGACATTGACTTTGTACAGAGACTTTCACGTTATGAGCGATAAATCTTTAGGAAGACGGACAACCCATTGAAATGTAGACGGTGAACTGGTGCATTACGCTGAATCAGTCGTTCGCATTGCCCGCGTGCGGATCGTCTTGCCAATAATTATTGTTTTCTTATCTCGGTATCGGCAATGAAGTCCCGCCAATAATTTTTAATTTAGGAGTCCCGTATCGGCAATGAAGTCTCGCCAATAACTATTTATTTAGGAGTTCCGTATTGGCAATGAAGTCTCTCAAATAATTATTGTTTTTTCGCTCTCCGTATCGGCAATAAAGTCTTGCCAGTAATTATTGTTTTTTGATCTCCGTATCGGCACTGAAGTCCCATCAATAATTATTAATTTAGGAGTTCCGTATCGGCAATGAAGTCTTGCCAATATTTACTGTTTTCTGATCTCCATATCGTCAATGAAGTCCCGCCAATAATTATTAATTTAGGACTTCCGTATCGGCATTGCAAGTATTGCCAATAATTACTATTTTTAGATCTCCGTATCGGCAACAAAGTCTTGCCAATAATTATTGTTTTCTGATCTCCGTATCGGCAATGAAGTCCCGCCAATAATTGTTTTTTGATCTCCGCATCGGCAATGAAGTCCCACCAACAATTATTCATTTGGGAGTTCCGTATCGGCAATGAAGATTAAAAAAACAACTGCTCGAAAAATAATGATTAAACGGAGCGAGAAATGGTAAACGGTTTTGATGAATGCGGTCGTTAAACGTTTTAACTCAGGCTTAACAATAGCAGTAAGTGGAGAAAGGCGAGCGTAGGGAGTTTTCTAAATTTGTTGCCTTGCTGAAGTAAACGGAAGTAGATATTCTGGATGGTGAAAGGGAGGAATTTTTTTTTAGGAAATCTCACATTCAAATTGAGCCAAGGTTATCTTTGCAGCAAAGCTAAACACAGAAAATGGGTTATATGATGGACTGTCTTCCAAAGTGGCTACCCAAAATTTACTAACAATGAGATTCTATAAAAGGCAAAATAATGGCATAAGCTGAAAGGCAAAATATTGTAAAATGTGATAATCCCAGTTCCTAATTGGTTTTCAGCTGGAAAACTGATGACTCAGGCCTAAGTAAAATGCATTTGCCAGTAAAGCCTTAAAACTGGGTTTACATAGGAACAGCCACATCGAAAGCAGCTGCTAATCTCTGCAACACAAGCAGGAACATCCAGGGTTTATTTCTTTTGTTTTCTTTTGGGCAAAGCTTCCATGACTATAAAGTATTGTATGTTTTCTAAAATGACACATGTTAAGTGCTGCCTCTTAATTTTCTTGTGAATGGCCATGTTGAAGAACAGCAGGGATAATTGTGTAAACTTTTCTTTTATAATAAGGTGCTCTGGCTGCCAAAGACCAGCAGGAGGCTCGTGACAACCTTGAAGACATCTTGGATGGGGAGGAGATAGACGAGGAGGAGGAGGAGGAAGAAGAAGATGGACAGGTATGATTAAGTTTTGATATCTGTCACCAATTTTTTTATTGGGGTATTTCTTTTTCTTTAGGTTTATTAATCAGAAAAACAAGAAGTTCAACTTTCCAAAATGCAGCATTCTGAAACGATCTAATGCCTGCAATAAATTGATCTGTATTTTTTTCCTATTTATTTGTCAAACTTTATTCAACACAGTGAATGTCCAGATTGAATTTAATGTAATCATTTGGAATAGCTCCACCCTTTTCAGAATGTAATATCAGGGCTTGACACTAACAGGTGCCCCAAATCTAAGTCTGGAACTCTCAAATTTTGAAATTTTTACATAGAGCTTGTGCATACAGGTTTTAAATACATTAAAGGTATTACAAAGTTTTGGGAAATTTTGAAAAATGGGTGGATAGTGATTCTTTACAATTTTGATATATTTGGATGCCCCTGTGGATGAATTAAAAACACCAGAAATTTTAGCCCCTAAAACATTTCTGCTTTCGAGAAAAATCCATTATAAAGATTTACCGGTGCTCCCGGTAAATGTGGATAAATTTCAAATAGCTCCTACGGCTGTATAATGGTAGCTGCGACCATGAAAATCTCAGAGTATGTAGTTGTGGTATGTTATTTCCGAACGAGAATAGTTTATCGGTCGATTTTAGTCAATAAACATTGTTTTATAACTTAATTAATATCTTGACCTTGAGAGGGAGCTATTCAACATAAAGTGTTTATTATTTAAAATTTCATAATTTTAGAGTCGATTTCGACCGCGACAACGATCACTGAATATTGTAGGATCGTATATGCTTCCAATATGTTCATTTGAACCAAATTCATGACCCAATACCAAAACTTTGTATTACCTTTAATCTGGACCCCTCTCTGAAAACGTTAGTTCAGAGCCCTGGTTGTGTGTAAAGATAAGGTGGTTAAAATAATTTTGCTTGTTTGTTCGATGATGTGAAGCTGGAAGGCATTTGGTCTGATCTACCTCTGTTCTTCTGCATGGATGGAGTGGACGTCTCTCTCCTTGTACTGATGGTGTCGACAAGCATTGAGTTTTTCATGCTCTCTTCACTGTTATACTAGGTTTAGAGTTCATCCCTGTGCTTTAGTCACAAGGCACCAATGGGCGTGATGGCTCTGCATGCTCTTACTGGTGAATATAGAGTAATTCTGTTGAAGCCAGCTATTGCATGCATCCATGTGTGTCCAGTCTTGTGACTGGCCCCTTCCATGTGGTTGGATAGAGAAAGTGTGATCACAAATAACCAGAGGCTGAGGACACATGCCTGTATTTTATTGATAAATGTACGGATGCCCTTGTAAAAATAAAATGCAGTACTCACTATGAACATCACGGACAAAGAAAGCGGACAAAATATACAGTTCCTCAGGTAGACAAAGGAACATCCCTTCACTGTTATTATGTAAAAATGTGTAGAACAGGTGTCACATGCATATTCACTTGTTCTACACATTTTTACATAATAGCAGTGAAGGGATGTTCCTTTGTCTACCTGATGAACTGTATATTTTGTCCGTGATGTTCATAGTGACTTCTTTTTGCAGTAAATTGTGCTCAGGGTAAAATATAAAGTTATTTTGAATCATATTTGTTATAGCCATAGTACTTAGTAGATTGTGTGTCAATAATTTAATGATTTACAGCTAAAAATCAACCGGTATTTAATTTATTTATTGGTTGTTTCAGCTTAAATAATGAATAGATGTAATTTGTCGATGGTCGAGCAAGATGGATGGAGTTCAAATAACCATGGGGCTTCTGCAGTTACATTGCCTGCTGTCGTATGCAATAAATAAAGTGTAATCTCTTTGTCACATTCAGGTCGAGACAGAGGAAGAAGAAGAAGAGGGGACAGCTGTAGAAGCGGGAGAGGAGGAAGAGGAAGAAGAAGAGGAACCCCCACTGAAGGCATCTCCAGATGCTGACACTACCTTCCTCTTCACCACAAATGGAGAGAAAGGTAAAGTTTAGAGCTCTGTCTCTTTCTGTAGAAGTCAGACACAAAGAAAATTCTTTCACATGTATAGTGAAGTTACGTGAGACAATATGGATATGAAAGTAGTACTTATCTACAGGAAGATGTCTCGAGTTTGCCGTTTCCATAAAATAATGACAATGCAAGACTCTAATTTCAAAAGGAAGGAAGTTTGAGAGGAAATAACCAACTTTTTGACCTTTAATTAATATGAATAAATTTTCATGTCTTAGAAAGGCTCTGCCTTAATAGTATTAATAATAATGATCATTATGAATTTTGAAAACCATTCATTGGGAGAAAAAAGGGCTTGAGGCCTGGATAAGATCTTCCATTATTTTTAGATTTGCATATGGTTTATACTCTGTAATGTCCATTTCTATACTTAATGCATTATTTTGCTATATTCAAGAAATTATGTGCGTTTGTATGTGTTTAAAAGATGAACTCCGAACCTACTGCCATACACATGGTTCTTATAGTGCTTGAATACTTGTGCAGTTTCTTTCTCATAAATGACAAGATATTGTTTCTTTATTTGTGCAGAAATCCCAGTAACGCTCCCATTGCAAGTCTTGGTTGGATTCACAAACAACGGCCAACAGGATTTCACAATTGAAAGTCTGCATGCAACTCTACGATACCCACAGGACTTTTCATTTTACATCTACAATGTAAGTTCACTCAAATGTACTACTCGATGAACTAGTACCATTGCAAAATTGTACTTCATAAATGCAAACGTGCGATTGTAATACAGTAAATACAAACCTTCCTTCCCTGTCTACGTCATCCGTGCAGTAAGGATTGTAAACTTGATTATATGAAAAATGTCTTTCTTTATCTTGTTTTGAATAAAGTCATGCTACACAGAGTTTCTAAAACTTCTGTCACCTTCACAATACCCTCATTTTCTCAGTAATTTAAAGCTTTTTAATTCAATTAATATTTCCCAATATTTAGGTATTGTGAACACTTTCTTCATTGTTTTTGCTCCTATTCTAATTAATTTTTCTGTGAACCTGGTTATTCAATTTAAGATCTTTGATACACATTACATAGAAGAGAAGTTGAACTAAGGTTTGTGTCTTTTGGAAAAATATTCAAATGATAATTTTCCCATTAGAATAAAAATGTAATGTAGAACAAAAATCAAAAAATTCTATTTAATTTGCAGAAGATGTTTCTCTAAGTATATCATTAACTATTGTCTTGTTATTTTGCTCATCAGTTCACAGAGAAAGAATACAACACAGTAGTAGAACCCAACAAGGAGGCCACGTTTGAATATTCATTCCAAGCTGGAGAAGTCTTTGCTGCCCGTCAGTTTGGATTCGTCTTTGAGCTTGCATACAAAGATTCGGTAAGTTTCACTTAGGGTTAATATTTTGGCATTGTAAATGTTTGTTTAATGATTGTTTTACCTGACTGCTAAGAAAGCATGAGTATGCTAGTAAGTAAGCAACCAGCGGACCGTAGGCTATAAGTTCTCTCTCTTGGGCTAGGTAATGTAACATTTCCATTTAGAGCTTGTGCATACAGACTCTAAATAGGTCAATTGGACCCCCCTCCCCCTCTGAAAAGGTTAGTTCAGAGTCCTTGGCCCTGTTGCATAAAACTTGACATTGATCATATAACCTTGCCATTAATGGTAACTTCCATGGAAACCTTGATATGAGTGGTTGTTGATTGATTTTGCCATGATAATTAATATGGATGCAAAGTTGTCATTAATATTAAGTTTCATGCTAAGGGCCCTGGTTGTTTGTAAAAACAAGGTGGTTAAAATAATTTTGAGTTTTTGTTCGATGATGTGAAGCTGGAAGGCATTTGGTCTGAACTATCTCTGTTCTTCTGCATGGATGGAGTGGACGTCTCTCTCCTTGTACTGATGGTGTCGACAAGCATCGAGTTTTTCATGCTCTCGTCACTATTTTACTAGGTTTAGAGTTCATCCCTGTGCTTTAGTCACAAGGCACCAATGGGCATGATGGCTCTGCATGCTCTTACTGGTGAATATAGAGTACTTCTGTTGAAGCCAGTTATTGCAGGCAGCCATCAGTGTCTAGTCTTGTGACTGGCCCCTTCCATGTAGTTGGATAGAGAAAGTGTGATCACAAATAACCAGAGGCTGAGAACACCCGCCTGTACTAGCGCTTTGACTTGGGTTTCAAACCCGGGACCTCCTGGTTATGAGACCACTGGGCCATCACACCTCCTCGTTGTGCCAAATGATTTATTTGCTGACAAAAGAACCTAGCCATCTGAAATTGTATTACCCCTAAGTAGTTGTGAATGATTGCACCAGCACAGTCATTTGAATGCAGAAAACAGAATAAAAAATTGTGCCAAATGTAGTTACAAAAGACAGTTTGACATGGTATTGGAAGACCTATAAGCTTTATGTATGTGACTGAAAATTTATTTGAATTAGTTTCGGTTCAAAGCCAAAAAGGCATTAACTTCGGCTCCAAACGGAAGATGTACCCCATGAAAATATGTATAATTAGATTTTAATAAACAATGTGGTTATGTGAAATTTTGCTGCACAATCTACATGTAATTCCAATGGGGTTGGGGTGGGGGGGGGGGTAGAAATATTGAGTATTCTTGCTATGAATCAATTGATAAAAAGGGTTATTGATGTTGACTACCTCATTGACATTTTCTTCTTTCTTCTCTCATTGCAGGAAGGAAACCTTTATTCAGATGCCGTTTTTAATGACACAGTAACTCTTGTTGAATTGGATGAAGGTCTAGACACAGAAACGTGAGTATGATTAGGTCACCAAAACTTTTAAAGATAAAAGTTGAGTACTGGTCATGCGATTGCATTGTGAAAGGAATGTTGTGGAATGGATTAGAAAAGGTTGATCATTTAGCATATAAGTATTGGTATGTACGGCAAGGTTCTGGAATTATCAAAATGATAAGAAATTTGGCCCAGTCATGGTAAAGTTACAGCACTGTACACAGAAAGATGTATATGTATTTTGTTATGGTAAATATCTTTATTTCTGGACACGACAATTCTGTTAACTTTGGAACTTTTAAGTCTTGTTTTCCACATTTAAATGACACATTTCTGACTAAAAGTTGTCAGAAGTAAACTCACAGGTACCTCATGTGATTTCTCTTATTCCTTCATATCTAGCTCTGATTAATAATAACTAGGCCAATCTTGTCAAAACAAACTCAAGATATTTATTCACAATCACATTTCCAAATTATTTCTACCATATTTATCCCTCATCTATTGAAGCTATACATTTGATGCAATAGTCATGTAACTTTGGTAATTGTAAAAAAAAAAGAATTTGGATAACTTTGCATTTAAACCTGTTATATATTCTTCATTGCAGATTTTTCCTGTATGTGTTCCTAGCAGCGTTAGTTGTGCTTGCTTTCGTTGTTGTACAACAAGTCATGGCATCCTTTGGAGTCAGCGTAAGTACAAGCAAACTTTTTTCATTGAAAAAGGATTATTACTTACATTATGTTATTTCTTGGATATTTTATACATTTTGCCACTTTCATTGATAAAAGTGAAGACACATCCCTGATGTGAATGAATGCAAATCGAGTCAAATTTATCTATTACATGTATGATCATTCGCTCTTATCCTAATAATTCTGTCGGAATCTTCTTATGAAACACCAGGAATTGAAGTTGGAGAGAAACAAAATATTTCTCTTTAAATAAATTGCATTTCATTTATTTCTATTTCTGAATGATGAAGAAAATGTTTTGTTGTACTTTCTTTAGGAGAATTGATTGAATTCCTGTTGGGATATAACATTAGAGATCTGGTACCATTCATTATGGAAAAATATATAGATATCTTGGCTCTTTATTTGAAGCAAATTTAAGATTGTGACTGTAACCTTGATTTTCACATTTTGTATTTGCAGAAAAAGAAGAAGACTTCAAAACAAGTTGTTGAGACTGGTACATCAAACCACACAGATGTAGACTATGATTGGATTCCCAAGGAGAATATAGCAAGTAAGTATTCTTTATGTGGTTAGATTACATGGTTGAATAATAATGATATAATATTTAGCTTTTATATAGCGCTTTACAAATAAACTTGAAAAGTAAATGGTTGTCTATGCCAAACCCCTGTATTTTAATTTAGAAAATCATAAATATTTTAGAAAGTAGTGATTTTGGTTCTCTTGGGAAAAATATTCCAGGTTGATTTCTTTGCTTTCTTAAATTTTGCTATGTCTCTGGGGAAAAAGGAGAGCTGTATTCCTTATTGATTTATGGATCAAAAAGTTGTCCATCAATCAAAGAAGGGTAAATTTGATTTCAAAAGATTACAATGTGTAGTGCCTGAAATTCATGACTTGTGTATTGGTGATATTGGGTGATCTGTTGCAAGTCTAAGTGTGGATCAGATGGATCACATATGTTGTAAATTGTAAAACCAAAATATTTAAAGAAAGTTTTCATTTGAGAAGTTTCAGGTCTTAAAGTTGATAACATTTTTGCAGCTAACTTTTGGGCTGTGTGAATTATTTCATGCACTGGACTGGATTATAGTACAGTTAAACCTGTCTACAGTAACCGCCTAAGGGAAACACAAAAAGTGGTCTTTGTAGACAGGTTCCTTTAGTACATGTTTTCAATGAGAAACCATTTTCAGGGGGGGGGGGGTGTGGTCCTTGTAAACAGGTGGTCACTAAAGCAGGGTTGACTGTAATTCATTATATTTTTTTTCCTCTTTTTTTTTTCACAGAAAAAACGCCTTCACCTCGCAGATCCCCAAGGAGACGCACAAAGAGATCCGGAGGATCAGGAGACGAGTAAACAATAATCTAGATTCCAAAGTAGACAAAATTAGATAAAATAATAAGGATAACAAGTAGAAGACACCCTGACATAAGCCAATCAAGGTCTAGTAGCATTCCACCCATATTTGACTCCCAACAAGATTTCTCAAACTGGATAATCAAAAGTAATAATGGTATTTGAAAGTTTGAACATTTCTTGCAAAATGAATAAAAAGGATTTTTTTTGTGTGTAAAAAATTGGAATACAAAACTATGGTATGTGATGTGTGTTTACTGTGTCATGTTGTAAGCAATTGTGTGTGGACTCTGATGACATGTGCGTATGATTAGCCTTTCACATTTCCTTGCTTTCAGAGAACCAGTTATTGAACCTTGATAGTAGTTTTTACCAGTGATGTAGACAAGAAAGCTCTTGGAATTTTCCTCATCTCATAATTGAGACTACATGCCTTCACAACATCACTGGTTGTATATACAAAGAGTTATACAAATTGAAGAACCCCTCTAAATAGGAAACAATACACTCCACTTTTCTAGTTAACACTACTTGTGGTCTGCACGACTCAATATCTGATTACAAATTTTCCTAAGATTTAGTATTTTAGTTCTCTTATGCCAAAGAGAAAGAGTATACAAGTAGTCTGTAAATGAAAGTGTATTTTACCAACTTGTAGTTCTGTCTTCTTGAATGATAGAAAATCCCAGATAACTATTTTGGAGGTGACGGGTAGAGAGGATCAAGCAACGTCAAATATATACTCTAAAAATTGCAATATGCATTTGAAATATGCAATGCTGTTCATTTTTTCTCTCGGGGGCTAACAAGTAAAGAATTATTAGATAAAGATGAATAATGATAATTAATGCGCAAGTATGCATGTATTTCATTATTGTGAGTGTGGATAGTCGTGACGCTATTCTCGATATCGTAATTATGTAAATTCCATTACTTGTATTGTGGTCTTATTCTTGGTGTTGTTGGTTATTTTTTCTTTTCAAGTATTTAAATTCTAAATTCCTTCTGTTTTCTTTTTGTCTAGCATACAATGCAGTTAGAACATGTGATTTGTCCAACTAAATGTATTTCTGATTTCCTTAATAATTCTATTGTGTAATGCTACGAAATATACCATTTCATTACAAACTAATCTTCTTCTTTACTTTTTTTGTCATGTAAATACATGTGTACATCTCTATGTCTCGTTAATTAAATTCATTCCTTTTTAGTTTATTTCTTGTAGATATAGTTATTGGAAGAAAAAAAAATCTATCTTGCCTACGAGCAAATTTTCAAACTTATATTTTTGTGTGAAAAATTCAATACTTTAACAAATAGTTTGTGAAAAATTGATATATCTATTTGAAAACATAGAGAACACATGAAGAATTAAAGCAAGGAGAACTAGTATGGGAATTTTTATTAAATTATTGACAATGCAGATATTTAGCAGTATTACTAGCATAATTCTAATTGTAGGAGATTAGGGGGTCTTTCTCTTTGATGTAGAACATTTTGGAAGTAGATAAGTTCGTAGAGTAAAAAATGAGCACTAGTTGAAACAAATGAATTTTGTGGATTGTTCAAATCATGTGAAGCATATGTCAAAGTCTTTGCCTTTTTTTTTGTTAAAGCTCCACGTTTGTTTCTCAACTCTGCCTTATTTAGATTTAATCGAACAGGGAAGAGTGCAAATGTAAAACTTGGAATTCTTTTCTTCTACTTTTTCTTCATCTTTTTGCATCATCTAGCCCAAACTGGAAAGATTTCAGGGCACATGTTCATGAAACAGGGAGTGTTTTTGAATTTCAAACTTCTAGACTAAACTGCCATTTGACTTGTAAATTACTTGATTATAGTGGACATATTTAATCAAGTACCTGAGATACAATATAGCTGATTGAAGTGGCTTGAAAGAGAATTTACATTTAAAAGACTAAATATATATATATATTTTCTGTAAAAAAATATCTGGCAGAACCAAATTAAACTCAAATTATCTTCTTGGTGAACAGGAATGCAGGGACTGGTATTTTAAGGGTATGACATGGGCATGTTTTGTTGAATTGCCGAATACATTAGTCAATTTTCATTTGAATAAACAATACTTGCTGGTGTGTTTGATATATCAATCAAATTTCTAAACATATTAAAGAAAAAAAGAAAACAACCAATCACAGCTTATCCTGTTTCTCAGTTTATTGTGTGGAGTTGGGTTAGGGGGAGGGCTAGTAAATCATACTGGAGAAATATTGAAGTTAGTTGTATCATGGACCTATTACGGATGGACATTCGTCGTTTCGTTAACGAAGTCAATGTCGCCTTGATAACATTCCGTACAATTTTCTTCTCTTTGATCTCATGAGGGTCACCGCCAATTAGCCGGGACAGAATCAAGATAGTGATTTTACACATGTTAATTCTACATGCGCAGAAGATAATAAATCGCTTAAATCATGAGAAATCGATGTGCAGTTCTGGTTTATAATCAGAAATTGTTGTTCGGTGTACTGTATTTTATTTTGAAAAACATGTTGATACTACCAGATGGAGGTTATATTCGGATTGGTTGTGATTTAAAATCCAGTTTCCCCCAATTTCCTCATAATATTCCAAAGTTAAAACGCACAGGGCTTGTAAAGATCATGGCCTTCTAATTGTCTTATAAGGTCAAGGGTGTGTGCGAATCAGTAATAATACATATCATATCGCCAAAATCGTCTGCTTTTCAACTTTGCTGCTCCCCATTGGGGATGTTTTTATTTAAGACACTCTTACAGAGCACACCATCCAAACAAAACCCAAGAGAGGGAAACTGCTCCTTTGTCAATGACCGAAAAGGCTTAGCAGTCGTTATTGTTAAAACAGGATCAAAGAAAGAATCATGTCGAATGGCCATCCGTAATAGGTCCATGGTTGTATGCATAGTTCTAGACCAGTGTTCATACTATCAAGTTGGTGAACAAACTACATTTGTCATTTACGATTTTGTTGACTAAAAAGAGATACAGAGAGAGGTGTATCCATGCTGATAATGTAGAGGAGAATGAACTACCAAGATATAGGAACTGACCTACATTGATAACCTTTGCTTTGTCTCACAACAATAGATTGGGATGTTAGCCGAATATGAGGCCTTGAAAAAATCATTTCAACTTCAAAAGAGTTAACAGATTCCAAACACCGTATATTGATTCCATATGGCCTAGTCAATATACAAACGTAGTACATTGTATCTTCCTGTGGTTCATATCAATGCTATACCATGGTCATTGTTTACCCTACACTAATATTGAAATGAGCAACAACAAAAATCAGTTTCCAAATATGGCAATACTACTGTTGGCATAGGGCCAAGTGTATCACGGGTGTACAAGTGTCCTTACAGGTCGATCCCTGGACTGGGTGTAGTGAAAACTGGTGTCCTTTAGAATTAGATACTGAGAATTGCATTCAAGACATAGATTTTGTTCATTGTTGCCCGATACAATAACGAGATTAGCTGTATAATATAGCACAAAATAATCACTCTTAATGTTGATTAAATCCCCCTAGAAGTAAGAAGCAGGCGGTAGGGGTGCAACACCCCTCCCCTAGAATTTGGCAAATCTACCCCTGGAGATTTGGACAGAGGGTGAGGTACGTCTTCTCTGTAAGATGACGAAATTACATTCAATTGCACAAAATAGATACATAATGCACCAGAAATGGATGTCGCTGGAATAAAGTGGTAATATTTTGATTTGTTCTCAAAATGTCAAAAAAACTAACTTGGGAAAACGGAAAAGTTGATGATAAGAAAGGATACATCATGTAGTCATCCCCCCCCCATCCCAATCTCTCTCTTCTTGATGCCCCCTTACACCACCCCCCCCCCCCCCCCCCTCTGCCCATATCTGTGTCCTTACACCTCTATTAAATTGGTTTTCACAATCTGCATATTGTGTATTTATTGTACACACATTAATAGCATTAATCTCCCCAGAACCAGTGTTCAGACCCATATAACTTTACTGATCAGTGAGAATCAATATTTACCATCTTCATTGTTCTTCTAAACCCGGTCCTTTCCTTACTAACCCCCCTTATCAACGATATCCCAGATCCATCGTAATTCAATCTATCCCTTTTATCTTATTGCAGGTCACTGATCGATATACTGATTTACATTTTTTGTTTACATGTACTTAAAACCAATGTAGATTCAAAAAAGATTATCCATGTACCAAATACTGTTCTGTAGCAATCAGTAAAATAATCTTTTTATAGGCCTACCACGGAGTTGTGAATTAAACAACTCCTGTGTATATCCCTCCCAGTGTTTTCTTCAACCACCCCTCGTACTTTATAGATCGGTCCATACGGCGTGGTTAGTGAGACGAATAAGAGATTTGATTGGATAATATCACGTTGACAACATAACAGGACGAAAGCCCATTGGCTGTTGATGACCTAGCTCTACTGGATCATTCCATTATGCTCGTCATTGGACTGCACGGAGGGAATGTTTTTATTTACTGATTTTTCAGAATGGGTTCAGTGTGAATTACGAAGTGCGAACGAAAGGTCGTACCACAAACAACAATGGCTGAAGTATTATTAGTACCAGAGCAAATTCCTCATGAACCAAGTTCGTCTGCAATCGGAGAAAGTTCCGAATGTGACGAACCTATGAAGAAAAAACCAAGGCTGGAAAAACCACCAGAACAAGATGATGAAAACCTAGAAGATAGACTGAACGAAATTCTGTGTTGCACCGTCTGTTTGGACCTGCCAACATTCACGATACCGGTATATCAGGTGAGTTCAATCATACAAATGGAAGCAAAACAATCGAAACTCGTGACACAATTTTCATGATATTGACGATTTACTGCTCTAAATTTGCTACATTTCAGAAGCATATCGTGTATTAGATCTTTTTCAATCAAAAACGGTCAGTTATTACAATTTTATAGTATTTAACTTCGTGATTTTTAACATATTGCAAAGGGTTAAATCCTAGGGTCATGTCGAGTTCAGTCGTGTTCTGTGGCTATACAAGGGAACACGTTCTGTGACGCAACCGTTTGTTTACATCCATTGCTCACGTTCTTGTGTCCACTAGCGCTGGCTACGTGGCCGTAGTACTATTGAGGCTCCGGTGAAGTGGGCGTGCCTCGGCCGTGCAATTCGTATTGCACTAGAGTTTCTATGTAGACTATAGTAAACATGTTTATCTACACCCTGTACCTTGTTGTCTTCGTCTAGATCTTAATATATTGTATCAATGTTAATTGTTATGTTAGCATCGCTTTATGAATTAGATTCTTTATTATTTCTAGTTTTATTTATATAGATCTATTTCCCAGGAATTTTCTGAGTCCTTGTTTTTGTCACGGCCCAGGTTATGATGTTGGTATGGTTGGTTTCGTGGTAATTTCCATTGACGATGTGATGATTTTCGCCATGCAAAACGAGAAGGCGTTGTTTTGTTAAGGCATTGATATATGTCTATGGTGACTAACATGACGACTAGATCAAGTACCACTCCCATTTTGTTTAAATAACAGGCGTACATGTAATCCGATGTCTGATGTATTAAGCAGGAATGTGAGGCATTAATTAGCATAAAAGATATCCGAATTAAAACATCTCTTTGAAAAGGAGTATTTTTTTTGTATACAGAATAAACAAAGAATCCTCCACCCCCTCCCCCCCTTCCCCTCCGGAAAGTTTTTTTTTAAACACAGTTTAATGTTCTCAACTTGTTCAAAAAGGTCAAACTCTTGCCATTATTCTTCTTTGGAAATTACCCTTCTTTGGAAATTACCCTCGCCCTTCCCTCGAAAAATAATAGATAGAAAGAAATTTGATAGGCTATCAGAATAAGAGCATGTGTGGACAAAAATACACCACTTCTTTTAGACTTGATTTTAAAAAGGAATATGGTAATACTAGAATGATGCAATCCATGCTATTATTTTTTTATCTTATTTCATATTATGTAGGGCGAATGGCCCAAATTCACAAAGGAGGTTTAATTGTCGACAAACCTAGGTTTATTTGCGTCATATGATGCGTTTTGATGCGTTTCAGACCAAGGTGAAGACAAAAACCTTGGTCTGAAACGCATCGAAAGGCATCATATGATGCACATAAACTGTCGACAAACCTCCCTTGTGAATTCGGGCCACTATGTCTGTAGACAGTGTAATGGATGATGTAACTTAGACAAAGGTTTTATGACAATGCAGCAAGGTCATGACAATTTGTAATATTGAATGGCAGTTGCTAAATTATGGGAGTTGTACAAAAAAAAGACAGTGATTTAAAATTGGAGTCTGTGAAGGACTAGCCTTTAGTCAAGGCACTCGTGCTGTATTTCCCTAAACGCGCCTGAATACATAGACTAATCGCGCGACGACTGTGATCTGTGGGTCGAGGTGCGTCAGCATCTCGGCCTTTACTAACCTGAGTGGTTGTTGTAGTTTATTTCTTTTGTTTTGTATTATATTTCCGCTCCCGAATCAGGAGATAATTAGATGCAAAGCATCTTACCCAGAAAGCCGGCCAAACCGCCCCTTCCAATCCGACGCACCAATCAGAGTAGACGATTCGAGAAAACTTCATGCATATTCATTATCAACATATATAATCATAAATACATTTTTGAGCGGTTACAGAACATGGCGAGCGACGAAGGAGATCTCTTGTCAAAGAGCCTTGAATATGCGGTCGAAAGGTTGAAATTATCATCTTTTAAGGAGTTACAATCAAAAGCTATAAAATCAGCAGTGAAAGGGGAAGATGTATTTGTTAATCTTCCAACGGATTATGGCAAATCTGCGATTTTTCAAGCCATTTCACTGTGCAAGGACTTCTTTGTGCGGACGACCACAGTCGCTGCCAGCACACCATCCCCATCGGCGTCTACTCCCGAAGCTGCCCAGAGTTCGGGGGCCTACTCACACCGCACTGCACTGTCCATTGAAGTTATCGTTTCACCTCTTATTTCTTTAATGAAAGAATGTGAACCAAACTTGTCACACACAATAAAATGATATCTTCAGTTAAGTTCAGTATAAGAAATAGCTAGGAAAACTCTTGCACAGGAACCATGCAGAATGTACTGCATAGTAGATATCTACCTTTTTTGCACATCTATTACATTATAGACCTAAGCAGAATTACCAGAATTTGATGTCCTTTTCATTATTTTAATTCACTTGCATGCAGCTAGCTCAGCTAGCCCTGCAAATTCAAAGCTCCATGAACGCATCGTTTTCACACGTACACAGATATTCACGTGTTGTACAATAACAATTCCGACCAGCTGATCGTGCGAACCACTAGAGTCTATGCGTAGGTTAAAATGAAAAACAAGGGAACAAAATTTTACTATGAATCTACTAAAGTAGCAAAATAATAAATACCCTAGTCAATAAGTAGAATATTGTTTTTGATAAATTCATATTTTATTCGAAATTGAACTAGATATTATTTTATTTTTTTAGTACATTTGAATACCGATTCCCCCACAATTTCATGGACGAAGCCATTTTAAACACCGCGCGGTTAATCGCTAGCTGCTGTATATGTAAGACCCTCATGCATATGCACATAATGATGAGCTCCGCAATTTAGCAAAGGCCAAGCCGCTGAAGCGGCTCGGTCCAGCGATCACTGCTGTAAAGCCACACTGCGTTAGTCTATTTTCAGACCCTGCTCGGCAGACAAGCAGCGCGCGAGGCCTTGTCCAAAGGCTAGTGAAGGACTGACTGTACACGTACATGTACAGACAGGGCTCCTTTTGAAATGTCTTGAATATCAAACTTGACTTGAGCTAGAGGCTATGGAATATGCCTCCTTCAAAATTTTAGTGGTACCATTTTAGAAGATTATTACCAGTACTATCCCTGAGAACGACGTGAAACATTTTTTTATTTCAAATCATGTTTTCCTGTCATTTTGCTTCATGTACTGACATGCTTTTGAAATATCAGCTCTGCACAAAGTAGAAAAAGCAGCGAAAAAATACAAAGAAAGAGAATCAGCTATGGAAAGTTGTAGAATATAGTAAGCGTTGTTTTTTAACCAAAATATAAAAGAAAGCAATGAAATTCTGGTGGGTGGGAACTCTTACAATACTTTATAGAGCTGCAAATAATAGAATAAGTTTCACCCTGCCAAACAGGCATTACTTTGTTTTGCTGCAATTATACATTCCAAAAGGAATCTGGAAGCATTGTTAAGCATGTATCAGACGACAGGGCAAACTCTCTTATTGTAAAGGCATTCTTAGCATTCCATGGAATCTACATTATATTCACACACAGGGTTTTAGGTACATGTACATACATGTACATGTACATGTACATAGCTGCAGTGTACATGTACATGTACCTGCAGAAACTTGTTTGGGTTATTTTGCATATTTATTGAACCTGAATTTTCACATTGATGTTTAAATGGAATTTGTGTGAAATTTATTTGTTGCATATATGTAAAGATTTGTGGATAGAAGTTAACCATGTTCCATTCCTCCATGGATCTCAGTGTTATTTTTTTCCCTTTAAAATTGAAGGTACATGTACTTCTCCTTCTCCCAGGTATAATGACGTAACCTTCTGTTAAATTGCAAATCATAGAATATCTTGCTGAATCATAAAAGCATACATTTACAAATGTACTTTAAAAAATATTGTCCAGTATGATTCATGAAAATTAGTTTTTTGGTTTTGATTTTAATGTGGTATTTGGACCCCCCCCCCCCCAATTAAAATACAACAGTATTCACTGGAATATTTATTGTTGTTTGGAACCAAATTAGCAAATCAGTGAAGATGAGACCAACAATGCCACATTTACCGGTAATTACTACTTGTGGCAGTAAATCCCAATAACAACTCCTTGGGAGATACCATGCCAATGGAGGTCGGTGCCATGGTTTACAGTTTGTATAGTCTCACATACAATAATCACCAACAAATCCAAATACCATTGTGTGGCACTTGCGGGCCTGTTGAAAACTTTTCAGAAGGGTCACTATAGATGGACATTGTCAGTTTCATGGGCTGTTGGTCTTTTGCAATGTCCAGTGCTGCACCATTTTCTTGAGAATTAGAGACAGAAAACTTGTTAAAGCGGAAATATTGAATCGTCAGTGAAGATGGAAAAAACTATGATCATTTTGTTTTTTTGTTCAACAGATTTTTAGATAGACTTTTCTTTGATCAGACTATTCAACAACGATTCAATTTGCTATCTCTTAAGAAGCGATAGATGTTATGAGATTTTACATTGACTTAACCCGAATGCATTTCTTTTTTGTTTTCCCTATGCAGTGTAACAATGGTCATTTGATGTGTGCTGGTTGCTTCACCCATCTCCTAGCAGACTCCAGACTCAAAGACGAGCAGCCGACGTGTCCCAACTGCCGCTGCGAGATCAGCAAGAACCTCTGCAGCCGTAACCTGGCTGTGGAGAAGGCAGTGAGTGAGCTTCCGGCCGGGTGCCGGTACTGCAACTGTAAGCTTCCACGTTACTTGCTGGACCAGCATGAAAGACAAGGCTGCAAAGAAAGGTAACCTGCTCCCTCTGTGGGGCATAGATGTAGGGAGTAAGTATTAACCCCCAGTAGGGACGTAGGTCGCGGTAGTCGGGGGTTTAAGTTAGGACGTACAGTAAGGACATTTGCTAGGTGATAGGCTAGGGCATGATGTAACAAGAATGTCCTCAAGTTTTATTCAATGTGGTGTTGTTTCAATTGCTCACGCAGCTCTTTCTTCTTCGGGATCCCCAACCATAGCTCCGACCAAGTGGTGGCAGTACATGTCAGCTACATGTTTTTCGTGCCCCTGATGTGCAAACGTTTGCAAGGTTTGGTAACGGGTAAGTATGGTGTACTCCTCGTACACTACTCATGCTGGAAACGTGGCTTCCACAGAACCTTGCCTTTGAATGCTGCTTGTCGTAACTCTGCCCTGATTTTTAGACTCGCTACAGAAATCTTAAAAAGAATTGGTATTTTATGAGCAAGTTATCCTAGTTAGCCGTTCAAATTATGTGGTATTACATAGTGGTAGGACCCTAACTGGAAAATGAAAATAAAACAATATTTTAGGGAAATGTGATATCCAATCTGAATAAGTTCAGAAAATTGGAAAGGATAAAAATTCATTGACCCCATGATCTTTTTATTCTTTTTGGAATATGTTGCTCAAAACACAATAGTCATTACAACTAGTCTCGTTGATAAAAGTCACAAAACCCACAATTAATTGGTTTAATCCATGTTTTGGTATTAAAAATGTGGGTACTATTAAAAGCAGATTTGCATTAAAGTGTAGTTGATCACAAGTAGCATGTACATTCCAACTTTCTCTACAAAATCTAAATTATCATTTTATGAATGATACCTAAACTCTCATGCTCCACCTAACTATGTTTTGCAGAATATGATGCAATACTCACGATTTATCCACCAGGAATTCATTGATATTCTATCATATTCACTTAAGCACAGTTTTTAAGAAGCTTGAGAGATTTGAAGCAATTCATCAAGTTGAAATTGGCCTGACTGACATCATTTGTTTTGTTGGCTTGCAAAGGAAAAGGTTACATTGAATTTGTGATCAGATACACATGTATTTATGCAAAGAGGCTTCAGTAAAAAAAAAAAATGATTACAAAAAACACCTTCCAACAGAATCTAACACTTCAATTTCCTCAGGAATTTTAAATTCCTATTGTATATTCCCTAGCCAATTAAGAAAAATGCAAACCACAATTTGTTTAACCTGACATGATCTTTCTGTAAAATTAAAACATGAAATTGGGTAAACAAATTTCAGATACTTTGTACCAGTTTATTTTCTGAGAGAAAAAATATTCAAGGACTTTATATGGTATTTGTTTCTGTTTTCAAAATATATTATATTGGCTGTTATGTATGGCAATCTATTATTATAGGACATTATTTGTTATTTTATTTTGAAAATACCAATTTTTATGGATAACTTGCTCAGATACCGCATGAAAACAAATGTTCGGTGAAAATTCTTGTCCAGCAATCGATACAAAGACATTCAACTACCAGCTGAAAGCATTATGTGTGTTTGACTATGACAAGTTCTATTTGGAGACAACTTCCATGATAATATTGGAAACGCATGTAGGATGAAACCGTATCAGGCAGATGGCCTTCCTTGTAGCAAATTAATTGGATTGACAGAACCTTGGGGACAACATGTACAGTGTACATAATAAAAATAGAATAAAAACATTGCTTTATTGGTACAGTATCCATACCAAAAGATATGGCTTAGTAGCTAAGGCAGTGCACTTTGATATGTAAAAAGCTGTTCTTGATTTGACCATTTTATAAAAAATCCTGCCGATTGGTACAATTTATTAATCTGCCCCAAACAAATGTTGGTGCTGCACTGTATACATGTACATAGAGGTGTGCATTTATTTGGCTGAAGGCAAAATTCAACTCAAATGTCAATAGATTCACAGCAGTGATAGATGTGAAAATGTACAAAAGCATTAAATTTGTCTCCTCAATTGGGAAGCTTATGTTTGGCTAATTTTCATGGGGGAAAAACGAGCAAAAATTTTGTGGTAAAATACTTGTCTCTGATTGTTCACTTTGAAGGTTTTAAGATTAAAGAAGAGTTAGGGTGTGAGTATATGCTCCACATCATCTCTTGAATGGCAATTAAGAATTAAGTTCTTGTTTTACAATGTGCATCAGCATTTTGACAGAAATTTGCAATATGATATCTGGTGCAAACGCACTGTAAAAGGTTCGCAATACGGATGCAGTAGGTGTGCACTTGACATTGAAAGGGTTCACTCATATGAGACTGTCCATTCAGTATAGAGACAATATGATGCGTCAAGTGTATACTTTGTGCATCCAGCATAGCCAGTCCTTTACAGTGCTCTTTGTACCCGTACCACACTTTCATGGCAGTTCTTTAAAGTGCTAATGCCCATTTTAATAGACATAACTTGAATTCATTCATTCTTGAAATTTATTTGGTAAAGCAAATTGTGATTTTTACGATCTAAAGAGCAGAACTAAATCTACAAATGAATGGCAATGAAAATTATCTTGATAGCTAATAGATGAGGAACCTGGCGGTAAGTAGATTAAGCTAAAAGATAATCCTTCATTGGCACTTGTAAATTGGATGCATCTCTTTCATAAAATTTGCAATATTGGTATTTTGGGCAATATTTATATATTTTGGCATATTTTGAAATCTTCAATGAACAAAAAGTGGATTGACAAAAAAAAGTGGAACTTTCTATTTGAAAAGCTTGATCTTTTTTATTAAAGCAAATATTCAAACTCATGCAAAAGGACAATCGACAAGTATTCTACACAAAATATGAAATTTCTGCGCTGAAAAAGGGATCTCAAAAGTCTAGTCACATAAAACACATACAGCTTTCAACACACACAATTAAACTGGTAGCAAGTGAACTTTAATAGAATTTCCTTCCTTATTAACAGTTTTACTTCTAAATAATATCAAGCATTGTGTGTGGAAATAAAGTGGTTCAAATGGTAGCCAATTTTTCCGGAAATCCTAAGGCAGTAAAAAAATGTTACGAAGGCTTGCAGCAAACAAAGTTCACCATCGTCTGTGGGAGCCATGCTTTTAAGGAGGATAAGAAGTCTCTCTTCCTTTGTTGCAGACTAAAATTATAGTGAGCGTCATCGCATGTTTCCTGTCTCAAATTTTTTTTTGTGCGCTTGCCGGATTTGGACCTTCCAAGCATCAAATGGAGCGCTGCAGCTCAGCATTTTTTTTTCAGTTTTTATTCTTATTATTGATTTTTGTTTTACCTTTTTTATTCTGTTGAAAGAATTATTGGGATGCAGAAAAGCAAAGGAGCTATCAGGAGTCTTGGCGGAAAATATGTACCCATTTGCAGTGGATGTGAAATCTATTTTAAGGCAGCCGTGATCTTATCAGATTAGGTATCCGTGCAGACAAAATAGCCCGCAGACATTTAATAGTTGATATCATGTGCTCATCATTTATTCCTTCTCCTTCTTGTACATGATGTACTATGAATTTAGGCCTTACAGTGTATGTGTGTCATGTACGTGTAGGCCTACAGTGTATATACAGGTTCATACTCGTACATGCTGTATTGCTACAGCTTTCTTCTAAATTGGCAACTGTTTATGAATCTTTTGAATAAAATGTTATAATGCATTGTTGAAATTACCAATAATTTCAGCCACAAAAAAGAAAAGAAAACAAAAAAACAGTAAGGCTTGCATGTGATTCCCTTTAAAAAGATAGTAGTGGTCCTGATGACCTAACCTATTTATGCACAACTGGAATACTAATTATGTACACGAACACAAGTCACAAATATGGGCAGAGGAAATAAATGGATGGCTGCATATCATGTGACTTTTTGTTGACCTCGATCATGTGAGCAGTTTTTTGTGGTTATATGTCACTGCCTTTGGCATGGAAAATTAAGGCTATCTGAAATTCTGCAGTATTCATTGAACTTTAAAATGGGTAGGGTTTGATGGTATACTAGCTTTTAACTAAAAAGACTTGATATATTGAAGGTCCGATAAAAAGGGTGGAAATTATTCATAAACCCGATCCTCGCCTTATATGTATACACCAGCAGGTGTTTAAAATTATGCTTCCACTGCCCCTTTGTATTCACAAATGATTTTTTTTTTTTTTAAATCAATAAATACCATAGCTGCAATGCCTTCAATATGAAAGTGCGCTTTTTCTGCACCTATTTGGATTACTCAACGTTAATTTGCCGGAGAACCCAATTGACATTCCGTCCTGCCCAATAAATTACCTCCAAATTATTAAGTGAGACCGGCTAGCATGGTAGCTCAGCCATAACATAAGAAAGGTCACATTCATTACAGTAAGTGCTGCAGATATAGCTTCTAGTGCAGATGGGTACATATTGAGTTGAACAGCTAGGGCAAAGAAGTGTATGCATCGACACACTGGATGCAGGCAGAGGGGAAAAAAAGAATTGTTGCAGGCTGGCGCACGCTTGTCTTCCCATGGCCTTCAGCATCTCATTTCACAAGGAGATCGAGAAAGGATGCAGCTGAAGCAGCGCATACCTGCCGTCGTCGGCTCTATGAAATTGATACTTTCTTTTCACACATGTCATATTTGAAATGCCTCTCCTGGCAAGTAGCAGCAGCAGCAGCAGCGTCTATAAGCAGCGACATGCTTGGTGACCAGTGGAAGCTGATCTAGCAGTGCTAACATTTATTGCAGATATGCCCCCCTCCCTTTTAAAGTTTGATCAAAAGGACTGGAACAGATGTCCACAAGAACATGCAGATATTTATCCTGATTAATTGGAACTGTCTGGAGATGACAGAAGGATATATATTGCTGTCCTTCATTTTTATTCTTTTTATCTGATTATTTCTCTTTATTAGCTTATTATTATAAATACAATGGGCGGGATACCGGTTATTCTATTGTGCTATCGAAAATACATTTAGCAAGCTTCCATTGAGACATTAAAGTTATTCTTTTTGTTTATTTTTAAATATTATTTTAGATTCTTGCAGAGAAATTGCTGGTAATCCTCTTTGAACAAAGGAGTATATTCATGTGAAGATTGTTTTATATGATTGAGTAAATTAGATGCAAAGGGAATTTATTTTTCAGCACACTTCTCTTTTTTCACAATGCCTAAAAATACTTATGTCCAAAAGGATACAATTTCAAAGTTTTTTGTTAAAGGGATTATGAAAATCAAGTTGAAATACATTTTGTTATACTTTTAAGTCATTTCATGATATATGGCAAATATGCTTCAATCCATGCAATCAAATATTGATTTGTGCACTTTGTTTATTTTTCTAAAATGGCCATTCTTTGAAGTAAAAAAACTACATGTATATATATCAATATCCATCCCTACATGTACTTCTTCAAATCTTTTAAAAGGTACCTATTAAATTTCTCTTGTTTTAGTTTCTTCTTTTTTAACCCAGAAAAAGCTTCATATTCATGAAATTTACTGAATGTGAAGGAGAGGGGGTGTTGTTTTTTCCTTATGCGTTTGATTTCTCAGTCATAACTAATGTCTCAATAAGTTGATTGTCCTTATTTTATTAGATGAATACCAGCATTTTTCTGTGAAATTACTAAATAGCTAAGAATGACTTCTTTATTATCATCATAAAGCTTTTTTTTTTTTTTTTGCTCTGTGTGTTTTTATATGTGAAGCATTTATTGTAGAAATAACATTTGTAATGATATAATCACATTTTCACACAAAGATACACAGTATTACCCACAGTGATTGTGTAACCTGCTTTGTTTTTAAAAGCTATGATATTTTTTTGTTGCAATACAGGTGCATAAAAAGAACACATGAATACTCTTCAACTTAAAAAATGATTGGTAGCCAAGTGTTGTTTTACAATCATAATGAAGAACCAAAAAAGAAGAGATGATGAAATAAAAACAAAACATGACAAAAAGGAAAAGAAAGAGCTGTTATTGTACAAGATTTGTGGGTAATGAGTTATTGATTTGTGAGGAAACGTGATTATTTCATTTCCTGATCCTAGCACACAGTGTTGACATGTTTCCATGCCAATGCACAAAGTGCTATTATTCATTTATGCCAGCTAGTTTTAGTGTTCCAGACTTCATTTCCATAGTAAAAACATCTTTGACTTTGCTGTGGTCACTCATTTCTTTGACCAAATGAAGACAACACATTTAGGACTCATTGCTGAATTGTGTAGAAGTGATAAACTGAAATAAAAATTTATGCTAAAACTTTTAAATGAAAATATTAATTTTCACCATATTAAATTAAACATCGACACCGTTCAAACGGAATGAGGTGAGACATACAAAGACAAAATGAATAAATGAATAAATAAGACATTAGTAGGTTTTAAACAGAAATATAAAACAACTGATTGCAGAGAATCCAAGCATTCAATGACATAGAATAGATACAGATTACACATTATTTCTGCTCATTTGATAGTTAGAAATGAAAAAAAAAGGAAAAGGATTATTCACTATATATAAAAGCTTTGGAAAAAAAAAGTATATAGACTAAAAAAATGTAATCCTGATTTCCTCCATGAGCCAAAATGTTGACAAGTAATGTCATCACACATCTAAAATAACACTTAATCCAGGCAGCGGGACAGGAATACATTTTCATCAATATTTTCATTAGTAATTTAGTCTGCAAGTACATGTACATGCAGTATAATATGTCATCCCTATATCATTTTGCACATCATCAAGCACTGCATGGGTTTGGGGGAAGTCCTGGAAATTAAACTGTACCCATAGAGTTCCTATGGAGCTGTACGCTAGTAATAAACATCAGTGAGTAATGAGAGCCAGACGGGAAATATGAGCACTCTCACACGATTAAAGGGAGAGATTAAACCTAGCACTAGCTTCTTAAAATAGTGCTCAATTCAATTCAGACTTATTTTATGAGTGAAATTTTCTAACATTTTTTCTACTACCCAAAATTTGATTATGTGCTTGGATTCCTGGCTGATATATTTGCCAAATTATCAAAAATGAAATTAGACACATTTAAAGGGAGATATTAGCCCTGTATAGTGTGCCAGACCAAAGTTCAAGGTGGAAAACAAATTCATATTTTATTCTGTTCATACTCCACGCATATGGCTAAAAATTCCAACATATTTTAATTTCTGATATTATCCACAATCTGGATATTAATTGCATAGTAGATCTCCATGGGAGTTAGTTGCAAATTATCATATTAAAACAAAAATTGTCCTAGTATAGCTCAACCATAATTGGCCAAATACACTAGACTACAACAATAGAACTTTGAAATAGTGTTTATCAATGTAAGTACACAACAGTACAACAGCAAATTAAAAAACAATGATTAGATAATTTTATTGTCATTCATGACACAGCTTATCTTTCTTTTGGTATAAAAATGAAATTTTATCTTTCTGTCAGCAATGCTAGTAAAACAAAATCTCTCTCTCTTTCAAAATTCTACAAATTTAGTGCCAAAAAATGAAGTCTATAAAGTACACACACTTGAAAGTGCATATACATGTACTAGTACACAGTACACACATACACACAAAATAAGTTATGTACAATACATTTCAACTCATTATAATTTCCATTGCACCATTTCTGGTTGAATAAAAAAAATGTGTGATGACTGATCATACCAAATATAAATATTCAGAAACAGAAAATACAGAAAACTGTGTATGCTCTATCATGGGAATAATTCATGCGCTATCATTGAAAACAATTTCTGGGACCAATTTAAAAAACTATGCATATGCACATTGACTTACTTCATATCTTGGATTATGCATATGGATTGATGAATTGGCTTATACTGAGATGTCATATCTGGGGGCATCTGCTATTACCCTTTTAAGGATGGTCGGAGAGTTGGTTCTCGAAAAGGAATCCTATCTTAACCCCTCCCTCTATTTCCCAAAACAATTTCTCAGGGTATTCAATTGCTTATTAGGGTCAATATAAATAACCTTCTAATTCAAATTAATTTGCAAACTGGTTCATGGAGTAGGGGTAGCAAATGTAAAATGCAAAATATACCTCCCTGCCTTATAGAAATGGATTCCAAAATAATTGATTGAAGTGTATGTACATGTACATGAAAATTCAGTTAGGAATTACATCCAGAAGGCTATATGGATTAATAATATCCTAATTTGGAAACACCAATGACTTGTCATTCATCTTTTACTTTTTTCTCTCATTCAGTGACTATACCATAGACCTTTCTTTTCTCATTGGAAAGAGTAGAGAAAAGAAAGATCTTAATTCATCATATTGAGCCTTCACACAGGTTTACAGACCTACCAAAAAAAATTAAGAAATTATGTCAATGTAATGATGTAGGGGGCTTTAGAGTAACAGCGCAATTCCATATATCTGATATATATATTTCCTTTTTATTTTTTTCTTCTTAATTATAGTATCAGTTGTAGACACTCGCATCTCAATTCCTAAAGAAAACAAAATAAATATACATGGTTCATAAAAACATGGGACTGTGTGCAACGAATTTTACAAACAAAAATGTAATCCAAAACTTCCAAAACTACTCTCCAGTATCAGTGAGTATATGATTGATATTGATTACTGGAATTTGCATCTTTGGTTGACCTGTTGTCTATCTAAGATGTATGGAATTGTCTTGTTTCTACATTCTCTCACCCCACCCCCCCCCCCATGCACATGAACAAAAGAAGAAGAAAAAAGTAGCAAAAGGAAGATTTATAAATATATAAAAAGGAATAATACTTTAACAGTGATATTTAAAGACCATAGCAACAATAATAACAATGATAATAATGATAATAAATAGCCTATTAATGAAACATTATTCAATAAATAAGATTTTGACAACATAAACAAATATTTAAACATATAACACATATATTTTAGACCAAATGAATTTCATAGTGTTCCTGCAGAAAAGGTAGGTGATGTGGATCGTATTTTTACTTGTATCATAAAAAGAAAAGAAAAGAAAAGTCAGTAATATATCATAAATCTTGTGTCAAAAGGCAAAATCACTAAAAGACAACCCATCTAATTTCAGTTCTCTCCCTTTTTCTCCTCCACTTTCCTCCATTCTTTCCATCCCTCTTACTTGTTTTCCTTCGTCATCTCAAAATGAATTGTTGACTATAATTGCATAAGAGCAGGTTAACCAGGTGTAAGTACTATCAGATTGGTTGTTCCTGGCAAGGACCCCATCATGGGTTGGAGGAACACGAGGAGGGGTGTGGCTACCCCAAGAAGACCGGTAGTGAGGTCCTGGAGGCTATCCAACAGAAGGAGGCTGGCAGGGACGAGGACACCAAGGTCCTTAGGAACGTCGTCAAGCTCTTGTCTTACGAGAAGATCAATTTCAACGGTTAGAATCATATCCTTTTCTTTGATTTTCCTAAAAACACTCAAGAGGCTCGTACACGTGTGCTGCGGTAAACCAGGGTAGTTTTTAAAGCATACTTTTGCATAATGTGTGTCACACTTTTCATCTTGTTATACACACAGATAAATAAGTATGCATTTAAATTTTATTTCTGGGAGGCTACTTTTTTCCTTTTCCTTTTTTCCTGGCGGTTTACCATGACATACGTGAACGAGCAATTAAATTTGTTACTTTAACGCTTGATTCAACACTATAGCTATCCCTTACGTACACCCCACTTGCAACCAACATCCTAGCTCTATTCTCTTCAATAACTTAAAGCCCAGAGTACATGTGCAAGAGAAAAATGACACATTACCATTCTTAAATGGTTCCTTTGTTTGTTAATGGAGATATTGTCTTTTTGCTATTTTTAATTTTTGTTGCCTTCCTTCTCCTATCCCAGATTCTTAATCTTTCGATTTCCCCTTCTATCCTCATTTGTAAGCAGAGCCTCTGAAATAGAAAGCGGCCTAAGTATTACGATATCGCTGAGGAAGCACTATACAAATTATAATTGCTGATATAAAAAATATACATCGAAATACCCATGTGACCTTTATTGCCTGATATTGACTGAATATCAGAGGATTAATGTATCAAAGAAAAGAGACTTTCAAATCAAGTGACCCATTTTGGACAAATCCATGTTTTGCTTTTTGTTATATTTTCAAATTGTATGTATTGTTTGTCGTTGATATGGATAGATTTGCAGTTGAGGCCATACCGCACCGATGACTTCATCACCAAACTGTACTACGAGACGAGTCGTTTCTCGGCCCTCAACCAGCAGTGGGTAGTCAAAGCTAGGGTGAATGATGATGAGAGGAATCCTTCTCATACTCTGGAGCGTCGCATCGCCTTCCAGCTCTCACTCAAGAGCCGCATCACCAGCAACCTCGTCATGCAGTTCATGATTCTCAACGGCCCTTTCAGTGATGCCAAGGTGAGAATTACAACAGCAGTTGAAGCGTTGTACCTGTAAGGCAATGTTTCTGACGGTTTTACCTATTCCTCCTACAGGCTATGGAACTGTGAAAGTGCCATAACTAAATATTTCACTCGTCGATCTAAACTATAACATGTTACATCACCATGCAAACACTTGACAAAGACATATTCAGTTTCCCTTGCGGGCCAGCCTCTCTCGTAATCCCAAAGGAAAATTGTTGGTTAGAAATTAAGACAAATCTGTAACTGTATCATTGATCAACACACAAAGTAGGATCATATTAATGAACATGAATTTATATAAAAAATAAATGTATAATCCTTTCTATCGGTCACCCATATTCATGAATACTTTGGAATCTTTGGAATCATCACTCATACTTTGACAGCCAAATCCACTAGATAATTCAGATATTACCTGAATGTCCTAGTATTGGAAAAATTAGGGTTTGCCAACTTACCTATTTAAAGGGATCCGGTAACTTTGTCTCAGATTATGAAACAGAATTCTGGATTTAGCTCATGATACAATGATAATTATAAACCTTTGGGTCAGTCAGGAACCCCATGACTTTTACAAGCCGATCGCCTGTCTGATTATCAAGATATTTATGATTGGAATTACAAATTTTGAAAAACGTTCGCCTGACGGTTTTCATAACACTACAGTTTATTGGGGAAAACGAGTGTGGTAAAACCTGTCACTCAAAGATTTTTACTTTTTGAGGCACTTCTTGATCATTTTGAAGCGCAATTTTTTTTAGGGCTTCAATATTACACCATATCACAGACACTGATAACACGTAGGGCCGTGTATCTCAGATTTAACTTTAATGTATAGTATACAAAAGTATTTTGGCATTCATGCAGTTGATTTTAAAGATATTATGTTTGTTGTTATTTCTTCACAGGTCGAGCCACACGTGTACCGTTTTGAATTCACCCCTGAGAAGACGGAGACTCCGTACAACAACATCCCTCTCATTGACTCTGCAGAATGCAACAAAATCCTGGCATCCAAGACTATCAACTTCAGAGTCATCATGTTCCAAATACCAAAATAAGGAGAGAGGAATACCCACTGGGACCAACACCTAAAATGACGATATATCTTAATTTTGATCAATGCTAGCAACCAAGTATTAAGTCGCACAAGCTTGCATTAAAAAAATAGAAAGAAAAAAAAGAAGCGCAAATATCTTCCTATCTTGAAAAAAAAAACTGCTATATTTTCCACTCCCAAAAACTTTCTTCTGTGCATATGAGACATCGAGTGTCTGCAAATTGAAAAATTGCTTTTCACCTTAAACATGTCTGCAAGAGCAAGCCGCTAGCAAAAGTAAAACAAATATTCCTGCCATAATTATGATTTTTGTGCCATAGATTTGTCATTTATAGCGGGTTGGTGGTGGTTTGAGTCAGTTCCAAAACACAAATGGACTTTGTACATACACCATGTATTATACTGCACTATACTGGCATGATGTATATACCTTATATAAATTGTATCTAGGAGATGAGGTGTAATTTTGTAAGAAAACGACAAAGTGTATTTTTTATGAGGAGATATATTGATGCACTTTTATGTAAACTCAGGCCTAAACTTTTGTAGCAAGTATAACAAGTGTTGTCCTTTCAATGGTTTAATACTAAACAGAATATTAATCCTAATTGCCAACTCCTTTGGAGGGATTGGAATATAGAGGGTATAAAGATCTAAATAATATAATTTACATGTACATGAGAGTCCTTTGACTAATGATCAGAATTCCTTATTGAATCAATGGGGTATATGCACAATAGATAGAGAGTTGTATGTTTGTATTAGAATATAGTGTATATATGTAAATACAGACATATCCTTCCCATTTATTGTACATTTTATTGTTAATAATGCTAAACTGAGTATTTATTGCATTATAAATGATTTAAAGATACATGTCTATGTATAGCAAATGAGAAATATTCAGCAATACAGATCAACTTGTTTTGTGTTCAGAGTACCAGTATTTGTTAATTGTGTAATGGGTGACGGTTATTAATATATGAGGGAGGCAAACTATGATATTATGTTAAGGCGCTACTAAATTTGAAATATCCATACCATGCAAAAGATATTCAAAATAAGGATATAAATTTTGGACAATTACTGTTTTAAAATGTATCAGGTAATATTGATACAGTTCTTCCATTTCAAGTCTATGTAAACTCATATATTTTTTCATGTTTGTTTGAAAAGGTTGCAGACTTTTGTGAGCTTAGATTTCATATTTTGAAATTAAAGATATTCATTGATGAATACAGGCAGTAAAAGGGCAGTATGGAAAGACCTAAGACAGTAAATGCAAGTAGATGATTGACATTAACACGACACAGCAGAGGGTGGAAGCATTTTTAATATATTCAGTGAGAGTTTATCTCTCCTGCCGCCCCTTCCTGTCCTATCGGTATATTGCATAACTGCATGTATTTTAATCTCATTAAGCCAGTTAAGGGAAATAGAAGTAGGATTGTGTCATTACAGTCATTACAATATGATTATTGGATATACTACACATACTGATTTAACCCATTTACTATTGAATTCATTTATTCCCATAGGCTTAATACAGGGGCCATCTGGTTCAAGTAGGCATTGGGTTTAGGAATATAACACATGTTAATGGGCCTTTTTGTGTTGTTAATAACTTGTGTTTATTTATGCACTAAAGATCATTACTACTTACAGTGATATGTTATTTACTCTTTGATAGAGCAACTTTTTATAATACTCGAGGGAAATATATATATATTATTTAATTATATATTCTTTTATGCCAAATGAAACTTAATGTCACAAGATGTGACTATACATGTTTAATTTGGTAATTATTCAGCTTTGAAATTATATGAGATTTTGGTCAACTTGTTAACAAGGATGAAATAATGCATATGTTTTATACGATGGGGCGAAAGGAAATGTAGGACTTGTAAAACAAACATTTGGCAAGTAAAACAAAAATGTTTGGCAACATTTAATTTAAAATTCCATGAATCAGATTGAATGTCATGGATGTTATTAAACCAGGAAGTTTGACTCACTATCCAACCCAAAGACTTTTGGCAAAGGATTACCCCAAAAACAACATTTTCCCTCAAATATAGGAGGTAATAGGAACAGGATTTAAAGCTATGTGCATTTGTACCCTTCCAGAATGTGTTCCCCGTTAATGGATTATCTGTTACGCAATGAAAGTGGAGTTTGGTTTAGTGTGTATGAATGATGTGATAACTATATGGTTTACCATATGATTGTGCTGTTTTTAGTCATCAGACACAAAAAATACTTCTTGCCATTTGTGATGTTCCAGAGTAGAATATTTTGTGTGGTAGACATTTTAAACTTCTTCTGTATCCTCTTTGCACCCTGTAGCTTTAAAACAAGTTTTCATAGGACATGCCATCCTTTTTAACAAATCAAGTCTCATGAGCATTCAGAGAAAATCTAATATATTTCAAAAGCGTAGGCATTTTAAACATAGTATTTATCATAACTCTATTAATTAAAAATACAAGCAAGAAATATATATCTATTGCATTTTTATGACAAGTGTCACATACAGATTATTTTTTAATGGATGTGAGATGTAGGTAGATAAGAAGAAAATCCCACATTGTTAAGAATAGACAAATATTAAATGTTGTATGACAGATGGTACAAACTTGATTGTTCTTTGGTGTGATGTGGATCTAGTTTTTGTACCCAGAGCACTCTTCAGCTTGACTAAATGTTTCATTGCTTTATTGTGATTTCTCTTATCAACCATTTATACAAGCTCTAATATTTTATAGGGGCAAAAAATGCTTGTTTAACATCAGTAAGTCCAGAATCAGAATGTCAACAACAAAAATTTCAGTTACTTTATAATTGACTAGAAAGATGCTTTGTGTTGCATTATTTGCACTGCATAGCTGACTTCACAAACATCCCAAGGTTGATTTTACGATTATTGTCCATTTTAACCTGTATTTCACCCTCTTTCAGCTACTTCTGGGGGAGAAGTGATGCTTTAAAAAAAATTCAAGCCTGGTATGCATATCTATGTGCTCATAGTTTGACTTGTTAAGTTCCCCAACTTGCTTTACAGTGCACCCAAAAGAACTGACACTTCAAAGTGTTGTGCTTTTACACATGGGAAACCAAGTTATAACATAATCTGTATCCAATGTTCGATGCTTGTCAATAAAGTATAATACATTTATTTCATATGACTGATCTCATGTACCGTGTCTTAATTATTTATTTATTTTCTTCTGTATGTTGTGCTATTTGATCTTCTTAAAATGCAAGAGAGAGAGAGAGAGAGAGAGAGAAAAGGGAGTAGAGACAGAATAGAGAGATGGTGAGAGAGAGAGAAGGAGAGATGGAATTAAGGGGACTAAAAGGTTTATATCAATGGCAGATTAGTTTCCTCAAATGATATAGGATAAAACAATCTTGAAATGACAAAAGGGGGATACAAAATTTGAAAAAACCAAGATGAAAGTGTTACTAGATGTCTATAGACCTCAACTTACATTGTCATTTGACGATTATATCACATTATTTTCAAGGTATTTTGGTGACTGATAACGCTGTTTATTATGTGACTAATGTCTGGTACAACCAAGGTCAACAAGGTTGCAAGTATGCTAACTGATTGGCTGGTGCCATGGCAACCACATCACAGAGTCTGGATATGACAATGACAATTTATTTTAGTCTCGTATCGAAAAGTGTGGTTACTTCTTAAAGAACACCTGATTTGTAGGTCATTGGGTGGAAGAAACAAAGTTTCCAATGCAAACTATCTTTGCAAAAAAATGATTTTCTTTTCCCTATTGGGGTGTATCCTACTTTCCATGCCCACCCACTCTTTCTTATTCTTTCCCAACCTTAATTAAATCTTGAACAACCTCCCCATTCACCCTTCCACGTATCTACGGAGGGAGGGGGGGGGGGCACATTCTTCTGCCCCTTCAAAGTAAATGAATGGCGAAATGGATGGGCGCATAGTACTCCTCTGCCCTCGCCCTGCCCCTTCAATAATTCACCGATTCTATCTTATTATGTCTCAAAAAAATAAAAAAGTTTATCGACAGTCCTTTTTCTCATTTTGTTCGTTTGTTTACAGTCAAATCACACAATCCTTCACCTAAATTTCTGAAACAGAAAAAAATACATTCCAGAATTCGAATGAACATTCCTGCGGTGAACATTTCCTCTTTAAGTTCCTTTACCCTCAATCAATACAAAATCATGTCACTTGCATGAAGAAAAAACAGAATCAGAACCGACTTTGAGCGGCTTACACAGCCTGCCTAAATCCATATCCAAATTTCCTGCTCTTTTCCTTTCGTTTCGTTGATGTAACCTAGGACTAATCCGCTCAAAATCCTCCTTTTCCTCATTATTTCCTGTGTGATCTGCTTGAAACCAATTTAAAAACGCTGCTTCGAAATCTGAATAAAAGCACTCGATAATCTTTTGTGGCATTTTGTAGGGCTGCGGTACTTTATTCCACTACTCTTTTCAATCACATGGTCAAGTGTTTTCCTTCTTAAGAACTTGAAAATGAAAATAAATTAGGAGTTAGCCATCTGTAGATAATCCCTCTTGGAAACGCCTATATTTTAGGGCGTCCCATAATAATCACAGACTGCACATATTACGAATTGGGTCACATTTGTATGGGGCAAAGGAACACGAGGGAGGGGCGAGCTGGTTTATCAAACTTGATTGAGACATTAAAATGCCCATTACTATTAAAACACCGTGTTTTTTTCTTCAAATTTGCAATCTGCACATTATTCTGTCTGTCTGTCTCACTCTCTACCTCCCTTTCTTTCTCTCTCTCTCTCTCTCTCTCTCTCTCTCTCTCTCTCTCTCTCCCTCTCTCTCTCTCTCTCTCTCTCTCTCTCTCTCTTTTTTTCTTCTCTCTTTCTCATCCTCCTTCCCTCTCCCTCATATTCTCTTTTTCTTTCTCCGTCTCTTTCTCTTTGTATATCCCTAGGAGGATACAGTTTAATCATGAAATTCAGTTTTATTATTAGAATGATTGGATAAAGTGATCTAAATTTATTATAAGGAATCATATTATAATTATGTCTATTATTTGCCTAAATTAAATGATGCAATACTGAACTGAGGAGGGGGGAAGTGGGAGGGGCAGAACCGGCAGGAGTATCACTATGGAAATCACAAAATTAAACTCAAACTCTCATGAATACGTCTCGTCTCAGGCGGTCATCCAGGGTTGTTTAACTATCAATATTATGAGAATCCACACATCATTTCCGCCATGAACAAACTTATTTCCTGTTTTTGAATCACGGTACTAAAATAAAATGTAGTCGTTGTGATCAACCTCAATATTAGATTTCCCAAGCAATGCACCTTGCCACCTTCCACTGCACTTTCCCCTCCTTGGACATTTCTTTGCATATCTTGCTTATAAAACTTACTTTCTACATTTAATCAAAATATACTATCTTCTGATAATGTTAAAATGTATTTTACAAGTAAATGCATTTGTAAGAAACTCATTATTGCTACATGACGAGGTAGCTGGACTTACGATTAAAATTAATGTCCGAGTTTTTTGTTGTTGTTATATCTTACTGATGAAATTACATTTGCTAAGAGAGGAAATGGAGAATGATGATGATTGTTTCACATCCTATGTCATTTTCATTGTTTGAAGGCAGGCATGGAATAAAAAAATAAGATGAAAAGAAAACGTAATGGACATCACGACCAGGAAATCTATTTCCACTCCTTTTGGTGGAAATAGATTGTTGTTTTCTTACCCTATGCCAGTAATGCACACCTCAAAAGAAAGGATAAAAGAAAGACAGCACTTTAAAATCTTCGTATTTAATTCCTCAAACTACTATTTTATCTAACAAAAAACTCCAATGTTGGTTTCGCTCACACGAATGGCAGGTTACGACCATGTTTGTGTCGTAAAATCATCGTTATTTTTCTTAGATGAAGTATCTGCGGGATCGAGGTTTAAGATTTACATTATTTGGCGTCAGCAGTTACACTGTTGGCAATGAATATTTTAAAGGAAAATTCAACCTCTTTTTCATGAAATGATTGTAATAATACGATTTATTCTTGTTTATAAATAAAGTGTTTATCTTCTAAGAGCTTGATCAATAAAGGTCTGAGAAGATGTAAACTTTATCTAACAAGTTAGCGTATTGTCACGACCATTTCACGAAAAAAGGTAAGAACATTTTACTCCAATTTAAGGGAAATGGTGTAATTTAGTGGGGGTTGAAGCTTTATATATTAGCGCTCGTGCATATTCGTAAGAATATGCTTGAACGTTTCTCCTGAGGTCTGAAAAAAACAAAAAAGGAAGACATTTTGATTGATACATGGAGGTGGGGGGGGGACCGTAGTTGGTTGTTCAAGGATGTTAGCATGTACCACCTGACATCGAGTGTCCATTCATGGGTGAAGGTGCCTGGGTTGTAGATGTATATTGGCTAACGTGGGAGGAGGAAATGCTCATGGGAGGGGGGAATGGACGCCAATCAGGATCCCTGGGATATTTATCGACCCTTGAGCAATATACCATCCTTATAGTTACCTTCAGACTATGAAAATGGGACTTCTAATTTCCTAAAGTCTCTGATGAGCAAAGAAAAAAACATAAGAGGGAGGTTCTGGACCTCCGTGACCCCGCCCCTGAGAATGATGCAAATAACTTACAATAGTTGCTGCCCCAGGGTAATAGTGGAGGGGGTGGGGTGGCTAGTAAACAAAGGTTGGTGACTCCTAACATAACTCAGTTATGGGCAAGTACGTCCCCCATGCCCCTAAGTATTTTTACTGTAATTTTTTTCTTGAACAACCATACTTTTCATCAAAACACTTCAATTTCGGTCATATTACTGCACACGAATGAGCCCAAATGAATTAAAGGTAATACAAAGTTTTGGTATGGAGTCATGAATTTGGTTCAAATGAACATATTGGAAGCATTATATGCGATCCTACAATATTTAGTGATCGTTGTCGCGGTTGAAATACGGTCTAAAATTATGAAATAGTAAATAATAAACTCTTTATGTTGTAAAGCTCCCTCTCAAGGTCAAGATATTAATTAAGCTATAAAACAATGTGTCTTGACTAAAATTGACCGATTAGCTATTCCCGTTTGGAAATTATATATCACAACTACATATTCTGAGATTTTCGTGGTCGCAGCTATCATTGTACGGCCGTAGGCGCTATTTGAAATTTATCAACATTTACCGGGAGCACCGGTAAATTTTTATATTCAATTTTCTCGAAAGCAGAAGTGTTTTAGGGGCTAAAATTTCTAGTGGTTATATTAAATCCACAGGGGCATCCAAATATATCAAAATTGTAAAGAATCACTATCCACCCAATTTTCAAAATTTCCCAAAACTTTGTATTACCTTTAAAGTGTGATACATCATTTTAGGTTTTTTTTTTTGCATAATAAATAAAAATATGACTAAAATAAATTTAATAAGAATAAAATGGTCTTCAGAATTGGTCAGCTACCCACAAGTATTGAAATACAGTATATCACTTAAAGATTGTATTATTGTGACCATAGTATACATACATACCGTACATCAAAATCAATCATTAGTGATAACAGGTGTCTTCAGGCAAATGACCATCTAACATTCATACTGACCCCGTTCAATTCACAGTGACCTCATATCTTAAGAATTATTCCATGAAGGGATATCATAGGATTCTCCAGAATTCTTCTTTCCTTTCTTTTCCTTCAATATCCATATATGACCCCCAAATAAAAGTCAGGATGTAGCTCTGCAATACAGTAGTTATATGACTGAATCCAAACCACTTTTACAACATTTCTGAACACGCTCTCATCCTCTCACTTAAAAACTCATGAAATAAAATAAAACATAATAATACAGATACAAACACACACACTCAAGTCAATATATGCCCACACATCACTAGAAATACATGCAAACAAGTAAAAACTGCAACTTTGACACTTTCTTCTAAGTACTGAAATATTTTTTTGTTTTAATTTTTCTACAAAATTTTGTGACCCAAGGTTGTATTATATATCATGAGTCATGTATTAATCCTACATACATGTGGTGGGTGATTAAATTACAATTAAACAAACACAGGTTATAACAAATCAAAGAAAATGAATGTAGTGCGAAGCTAAATCACTGATAAGACTTGATAGGTTTGACCTACAATCTACCTCATTCATATAAAGATACCTCACATTACCCATATTGTGACCCCCAAAAAATAATCATCACTCGCAACAAAATATGCAGGAAAATATGGATCACAATATAAACAAGAGTACTGATGATGTGAATAATTGAATACAAATTGAAGGACAAAAATGAAACTAAAACTGGCATATACTATTTCTTTCTTTAAATTTCACAATCTCTATAATCTTTCCAAATTTCTATTACCGTAACTGGTCATCTAACTCTAAGCATTAAGCAGTCAGGTAAAATATGGGCATACATCATACATATATTGAGGTGAAGGAAACTATCCAGAGTTGCTGTAGTCTCTTTTTTAAGTGGATTTTTAACAATTTAAGCTTTTTTTCTTCTTCTTTCTTTTCTGATATGAAGTGACCTATACACCAGTAGATCCTAACCTCTTTTATGCCATGGTGTCAAGTCCTGCAAAAGATATTAAATTATGAATGGTGTGTTTGCACTAATGCCTTCATTATTCTCCCTGTAACAGAAGCATGTAACTTCATGGTGACATATATATTCCCATCGAAGACATCTTATGCACAATTTAACAAGAAAAGAAAGCATTAGCAGACACAATATATTACACTTAAATGATCAATAAGGACATAAGTATGAGGGGGAAAAATGCTTTAAAGTAAAAAATAATCATCATCAAAATGATAGTAAAGAAAGGGTTCAACAAGAAATAGTGGAGGCAAACATATTTATGTTTAGTATACCCTGTTTTAACATGCTACAAATTAATGCTTACAGCACAGAAAAAAGGTGGTAATGTATTTATCTATCTCAATTCTCACCCGCCATGTTATGGTGATTTCTATACCATGCCATTTTTGTGCCTAGTTCTGGACGTGATGTTTGAATACATGCACCTACAAATTTTTGATCATGTCTTGGTACCAAATAGGTTGACTTTCCTTTCAATAACCAAACAAGAACTTTCACAACATGAAATAATGTGCATTGTTAATAACATTCATTTTCCAGGGCAAGACGATTTTAGCCACTCATGGAATTCACAAACTTTTGAGCATGTGAAAGTTCATGGATTAACAGCACATAAACTGCATTAAACGTTATCAAAGGGTCACATTAAAAAGTCACTATAAATGTAAACATACACTTTATATAAAATGATGTTTCAGTGATATTCATAATTTCACTGCCTTGGAAACCATATAAATATATTTCACAGTGATCTATCATTCTATTCTAAAATTCTGTATTTACATGTATCCCTTTAAAAAATCAGAAAGTTATTGCTAACACTTGCAACCTAGAACTTCCATAATATACTTTCATGCCATATTGCAAAAAAAGATATTCATGATTTCTCAGACTATAACATGCAAGGGACTTATTCCTTTGTATGATGTTTTTCAGCTAAAGAGACAAATCAAGCTTGGAGAGCCTCACACGGCCATCATCTGACAGTCATGATAATGACCTTCAAAGACAAAAATCATCTTCACATTAAAACCTATAGAGGGCAGAATTTCAC